>CAUDMG010001802.1:0-200603 GCA_958450375.1 Homarus gammarus
TGACCCCACAGTGCACACACTGCCTAATCCCACAGTACACACACTGCCTTGACTCCACAGTATACACTCTGCCTTGACTCCACAGTACACACACTGCCCTGACTCTACAGTACACACACCTCCCTGACTCCACAGTACATACACTGCCCTCACTCCACAGTACACACACTGCCTTGACTCCACAATACATACTCTGCCTTGACTCCACACTACCTGACTCCCCAGTACACACATTGCCTGACTCCACAGTACACACTGCCTGCCCCACAATGACCACACTGCCTTGACCCAACAATACACACACTGCCCTGACGTCCCCAGCACACACCTTGCCTGACTCCACAGTGCACACACTGCCTGAGTCGTCCAAACAGTACACACACTAGCCGTTGGACTCCACAGTACACACACTGCCGTGACTCCACAGTACACACACTGGCCTGACTCCACAGCACACACACTGCCTGACCTCACAGTGCACACACTGCCTTGACTCCCCAGTACAGCACCGCTGCCCTGACTCCACAGTACACACAGCTGCCTTGACTCCACGGTAGCAAACACAATGCCCTGGCTCACACGTACACACACTGCCTGACCCGCAACCGTAACACTCACTGGCACTGACCCCTCAATAACACACGCACTGCCTGAACTCCCCATTACACCACTTTGCCTGACTCCACAGTGCGCAACACTGCCTGATCCGCCACAGTACAAGGCACGACTGTCTTTGACTCCCCAGTACACAGCACACTGGCCCTTGACTCCACAGTACACAACACACTGCCTGACTACCACAGTACAGCACACACTGCTGACCTCACCGTGCACACACTGCCTTGACTCCCAAGTTACATCACACTTGCCCTGACGATCCCACGTACACACAAGGAAACTGCCTTGACTCCACACGTTACAGGCGCATGCCCTGACTCCACGTACAACACACTGTGCCCTTGACTCCACAGTTTCATAACTCTGGCCAATAGACGCCACGATACATACACTGCCTTGACGCCACAATAACCACAATGCTGCATCCCTAGAAACGCCACATATGCCTGAGCTCCCACAGTCACAGCACTGCCTTGACCCCACGGTAACCCTCAACTGCGCAAGTTGACTTGCAAGCAGTACAACACACTGCCTGTTGACTCCGCAGGTACAAACACTGCCCTGACCTTACCACAGTAAACACAGTAATCACACTGCTCTGACATCATCCACAGTCCAATGAACTGTGACCGGTTGACTCCACTTGACACCCACTAGCCTGACATCTACTGTGACTACAACACTGCCCCTGGCGCTCCCACAGTCCATACACTATATTAGTCTCCACAGTACATACACTGTCCCTGACTCCACAGTACATACAACTGCCTTGCCTCCACATGTATACACGACTGCCCTGACTCCACATGTACAACACACACTGCCCTGTCCTCCACAGTGCATAGCACATGCCCGTTGACTCCGACCGTGCACACACTGGCCCTTGACCCTACAGTACACAACTCCCTTGACTCCAGTCATTACACACACTGCATTGCCCTGACTTCACAGATACATACGCTATATTTGACCCCACAGTACACTACACTGGCCCTGACTCCACAATGACATACACTGCCTTGACTTCCACTGTACATACCCCTGCCTGTTGACTCCACAGTGCCACCACTGGGGGGGCCCGGAACTTCACTAGGACACGACACTGCCTTGACTCCCACGGAACACCCACTTGCCTTGACATACCACGTTCACCACACTGCCCCTGACTCCGCAATACATACAATTGCCTTGACTCTCCGCTTAGTGACATACACTGCCTTTGACTCCACAGTGCACAGCACTCCCTGACCTTCACAGCACCACACACTGCCCTGACTATACAGCACACACACTGCCTTGACTCCACAGTTCACACACTGCCCTGACTGGCACAAGTACACACACTGCCTTGACCTCCACAGTTCACATACTGGCCTTGACGTCCCACAGTACACACACGGATGTGCCAATTGACATCCACAGTAAATACACTGCCTTGACGTCCACTTTACACGCACTTGCCTTGACTCTACCTGTACAATACACTTGCTTTTATACTCTACAGTACAAACACTGCCCTGACTCACACGTGCACACACTGCCTGTGATTAGACAGTACGCACACTGTGCCTTGACTCTCAAATGAATACACACGATGCTCTTGAATCCTACACTACCGCACACTGGCCTGCCCCCCCAGTACACGACATTGCCTGGCTCCCACATTACACACATCTGGCCTGATCCCAACAATAGCACAGAGCGAGGTTCACACTGCCTTGACCTACACAGGAAATACACACTGGAAGCTGCCTGAATCCATCAGTACAACACACTGCCAGACTCGACAATACACAACGACTGCCCTGACTCCAAAATCACGTACACTGCCTTGACTCCACACGACACACGACCTGGGAAGCGCGTGCCTGACTCCCCACTACACACCGTTTGCCTGACTCCTACAGTGCACACACTTGCCCTGATCCCACATCCACACACTGTAAAGCGGGCCTTGTAATCCACATGTCACACAGCATGCCTTGAGCTCCACTAAGTACACAACACTCTGCCCTGCCTCCACGAAAAAAAAGCAGTACACGCACTAGCCTGACCTACACAGTAACACACACTGCCTTGATTCCACAGTACACACACTGCCCTGACCCCACAGTACACACACTGCCTTGACTCCATGGTACACAAACTGCCCTGACTCCACAGTACACACACTGCCCTGACTCCACAGTACATACACTATATTGACTCCACAGTACAGACACTGCCCTGTCTCCACAGTACATACACTGCCTTGACTCCACAGTACACACACTGCCCTGACTCCACAGTACACACACACTGCCCTGACTCCACAGTACATACACTGCCTTGACTCCACACTGCACACACTGCCCTGACCCTACAGTACACACACTGCCTTGACTCCACATTACAGACACTGCCATGACTCCACAGTACACACACTGCCTTGACTCCATGGTACACACACTGCCCTGACTCCACAGTACACACACTGCCCTGACTCCACAGTACATACACTATATTATCTCCACAGTACACACACTGCCCTGACTCCACAGTACATACACTATATTAACTCCACAGTACACACACTGCCCTGACTCCACATTACACACACACTTCCCTGACTCCACAGTACATACACTGCCTTGATTCCACAGTGCACACACTGCCCTGACACCACAATACATACACTGCCTTGATCCACAGTACATACACTGCCTTGACTCCACAGTGCACACACTGCCCTGACTTCACAGTACACACACTGCCTTGACTCCACGGTACACACACTGCATTGATTCCACAGTTCACACACTGCCATGACTCCACAGTACATACACTGCCTTGACTCCAGAGTACACATACTGCCTTGACTCCACAGTACACACACTGCCTTGACTCCACAGTACATAAACTGCCTTGACTCCACAGCACACACACTGCCCAGACTCCACAGTACACACACTGCCTTGAATCCACAGTACAACACACTGCCTTGACTCCACAGTACACACACTGCCTTGACTCCACAGTACACACACTGCCTTGACTCCACAGTACACACACTGCCTTGACTCTACAGTACAAACACTGCCCTGACCGCACAGTGCACACACTGCCTTGATTCCACAGTACACACCCTACCTTGACTCCAAAGTATACACACTGCCTTGAATCCACAGTGCACACACTGCCTTGACCCCATAGTACACACACTGCCTGACTCCACAATACATACTCTGCCTTTACTCCATGGTGCACACACTGCCTGACTCCCCAGTACACACATTGCCTGACTCCACAGTACATACACTGCCTGACCCAACAGTACACACACTGCCTTGACTCCAGAATACACACACTGCCTGACTCCCCAGTACACACACTGCTGTACTCCACAATACACACACTGCCTGATTCCAAAATACATACACTGCCTTAACTCATCAATACACACACTGCCTGACTCCCCAGTACACACATTGCCTGACTCCACAGTGCACACACTGCCCAATCCCACAATACACACACGCCTTCCCACGTACACACACTGCCTTGACTCCACAGTACACACACTGGCCTGACTCCACAGTACACACACTGCCGCCCACATGCACACCTGCCTTACTCCCCAGTACACACACTGCCCTGACGCACAGTACACACACTGCCTTGACTCCACAGTACACACATGCCCTCACTACCCACGTTACACACACATGCCCTGACTCCACCCAGTACATACACTGCCTTGACTCCACAGTACATACACTGCCTTGACTCCACAATGCACACACTGCCCTGACTTCATAGCACACACTCTGCCTTGACTCCACGGTACACACCCTGCCTTGACTCCACAGTTCACACACTGCCCTGACTCCACAGTTCACACACTGCCTTGACTCCATGGTACACCAACTGCCCTGACTCCAGAGTACACACACTGCACTCATTCCACAGTACATACACTGCCTTGACTCCACAGTACACTCACTGCCTTGACTCCACAAGACATACTCTGCCTTGACTCCACACTACACACACTGCCTGTCTCCCCAATACACACCTTGTCTGACTCCACAGTACACACACTACCTGACCCCACAGTACACACACTGCCTTGACTCCAGAATACACACACTGCCTGGCTCCCCAGTACACACACTGCCGGACTCCACAATACACACCTCACTAACCTGACATCCCAAAATACATACACTGCCTTGACTCAACAATACACACACTGCCTGACTCCCCAGAACACACATTGCCTGACTCCACAGTGCACACACTGCCTAATCCCACAATACACACACTGCCTTGACTCCACAGTAAACACACTGCCTTGACTCGACAGTATATACACTGGCCTGACTCCACAGTACACACACTGCCTGACCTCACAGTACACACACTGCCTTGACTCCACAGTACACACACTGCCCTGACTCCACAGTACACACACTGCCTTTACTCCACGGTACACACAATGCCCTGACTCCACAGTACACACACTGCCCGGATACCACAGTACATACACTGCCTTGATTCCACAGTGCACACACTGCCCTGACTTCACAGTACACACACTGCCTTGACTCCACGGTACACACACTGCCTTGACTCCACGGTACACACACTGCCTTGACTCCACAGTACACACACTGCCTTGACTCCACAGTACATACACTGCCTTGACTCCACAGCACACACACTGCCCAGACTCCACAGTACACATACTGCCTTGAATCCACAGTACACACACTGCCTTGACTCCACAGTATACACACTGCTGGACTCCACAGTACATGCACAGCCTTGATTCTACAGTACACACACTGCTTTTACTCCACAGTAAACTCACTGCTTTTACTCCACAGTACACACACTGCCCTGATTCCATAGTACACACACTGCCCTGACTCCACAGTACACACACTGCCTTGACTCCACAGTACACACACTGCCTTGAATCCACAGTACACACACTGCCCTGACTCCATAGTACACACACTGCCTTGACTCCACAGTACACACACTGGCTTGACTCCAAAGTACACACACTGCCTTGAATCCACAGTACACACACTGCCTTGACTCCATAGTACACACACTGCCTGACTCCATAATACATACACTGCTTTGACTCCACAATACACACACTACCTGACTCCACAGTACATACACTGCCTTGACTCCACAGTATACACACTGCCCTGCCTCCACAATACACACACTACCCTTACTCAACAGTACATACACTGCCTTGACTCTATAGATTACACACTGCTTTTACTCCACAGTAAACACACTGCTTTTACTCCACAGTACAAGCACTGCCTGACTCCACATTATACACACTGCCTGACTCCACAGTACACACACTGCCTTGACTCCACAGTACACACACTGCCCTGACTCCACAGTACACACACTGCCTTTACTCCACGGTACACACAATGCCCTGACTCTACAGTACACACAGTGCCTTGACTCCATACTTTACACACTGCTTTTACTCCACAGAACACACACTGCCTGACTCCACAGTACACACACTGCCTTGACTCCACAGTACACGCACTGTATTGACTACAGAGTACATAAACTGCCTTGAATCCACAGTACACACACTGCCGTGACTCCATAGCTTACACACTGCTCTTACTCCACAGTAAACACACTGCTTTTACTCCACAGTACACACACTGCCTGACTCCATAGTATACACACTGCCTTGACTCCATGGTACACAAACTGCCCTGACTCCAGAGTGCACACACTGCCCTGATTCCACAGTACATACACTGCCTTGACTCCACAGTACACACACTGGCTTGACTCTAAAGTACACACACTGCCTTGAATCCACAGTACACACACTGCCTTTACTCCATAGTATACACACTGCCTGACTCCATAATACATACACTGCCTTGACTCCACAATACACACACTGCCTGACTCCACAGTACATACACTGCCTTGACTCCACAGTATACACACTGCCTTGACTCCACAATACACACACTGCCTGACTCCACAGTACATACACTGCCTTGACTCCAGAGTATACACACTACCCTGACTCTACAGTACATACACTGCCTTGACTCCATAGATTACACACTGCTTTTACTCCACAGTAAACACACTGCATTTACTCCACAGTACAAGCACTGCCTGACTCCACAGTATACACACTGCCCTGACTCTACAGTACACACAGTGCCTTGACTCCATACTTTACACACTGCTTTTACTCCACAGTAAACACACTGCTTTTACTCCACAGCACACACACTGCCTGACTCCACAGTACACACACTGCCTTGACTCCACAGTACACACACTGCCTTGACTGCAGAGTACACACACTGCCTTGTATCCACAGTACACACACTGCCGTGACTCCATAGTTTACACACTACTCTTACTCCACAGTACACACACTGCCTGACTCCAGAGTATACACACTGCCTTGACTCCACAGTACACACACTGGCTTGACTCCAAAGTACACACACTGCCTTGAATCCACAGTACACACACTGCCTTGACTCCATAGTACACACACTGCCTGACTCCATAATACATACACTGCTTTGACTCCACAATACACACACTGCCTGACTCCACAGTACATACACTGCCTTGACTCCACAGTATACACACTGCCCTGCCTCCACAATACACACACTACCCTTACTCAACAGTACATACACTGCCTTGACTCTATAGATTACACACTGCTTTTACTCCACAGTAAACACACTGCTTTTACTCCACAGTACAAGCACTGCCTGACTCCACATTATACACACTGCCTGACTCCACAGTACACACACTGCCTTGACTCCACAGTACACACACTGCCCTGACTCCACAGTACACACACTGCCTTTACTCCACGGTACACACAATGCCCTGACTCTACAGTACACACAGTGCCTTGACTCCATACTTTACACACTGCTTTTACTCCACAGTAAACACACTGCTTTTACTCCACAGAACACACACTGCCTGACTCCACAGTACACACACTGCCTTGACTCCACAGTACACGCACTGCATTGACTACAGAGTACACAAACTGCCTTGAATCCACAGTACACACACTGCCGTGACTCCATAGCTTACACACTGCTCTTACTCCACAGTAAACACACTGCTTTTACTCCACAGTACACACACTGCCTGACTCCATAGTATACACACTGCCTTGACTCCATGGTACACACACTGCCCTGACACCAGAGTGCACACACTGCCCTGATTCCACAGTACATAGACTGCCTTGACTCCAACAGTACAACACACTGGCTTGACTCCAAAGTACACACACTGCCTTGAATCCACAGTACACACACTGCCTTTACTCCATAGTATACACCCTGCCTGACTCCATAATACATACACTGCCTTGACTCCACAATACACACACTGCCCTGACTCAACAGTACATACACTGCCTTGACTCCACAGTATACACACTGCCTTGACTCCACAATACACACAGCTGGCCTGCTCACGCTACCCACAGTAACATACACTGCCTTGACTCCACAGTAATACACACTACCCTGACTCAACAGTAGAACATACACTGCCTTGACTCCATAGATTACACACTGCTTTTAACTCCCAGTAAACACACTGCTTTTACTCCACAGTACAAAGGCACTGCCTGACTTCCACAGTATACACACTGCCCTGACTCTACTGTAATAACAGTGGCTTGACTCCATACTTTACACACTGCTTTTACTCCACAGTAAACACACTGCTTTTACTCCAGATGACTCACACTGCGTGACTCCACAGTACACACACTGCCTTGACTCCACAGTACACACACTGCCTTGACTCCACAGTACACACAGTGCCTTGAATCCACAGTACACACACTGCCGTGACTCCATAGTTTACACACTACTCTTACTCCACAGTACACACACTGCCTGACTCCATAGTATACACACTGCCTTGACTCCTTACTACATACACTGCCTTGACTCCACAGTACAACACTGTCCTGATCACTGTACACACACTGCCCTGACCTCCACAGTACATACACTACCTGCCTTGACTCCACAGTACACCACATTGCCTTTGACTTACACAGTACATACACTGCCTTGACTCCACATTACATACACTGCCTTGACTCCACGGTACACACACTGCCTTGACTCCACAGTACACATACTGCCCTGACTCCACAGTACATACACTGCCTTGACTCCACAGAACACACACTGCCTTGACTCCACAGTACATACACTGCTTTGATTCCACAGTACATACACTAACTTGACTCCACAGTACACACACTGCCCTGACTCCACAGTACATACACTGCCTGACTCCACAGTACAAACACTGCCTTGACTCCAGAGTACACACACTGCTTTTGCTCCACAGTACACACACTGCTTTTACTCCACAGTACACACACTGCCGGACTCCACTCTACATACACTGCCTTGACTCCATAGTTTACACACTTCTTTTACTCCACAGTAAAAACACTGCTTATACTCCACAGTACACACACTGCCTGACTCCACAGTATACACACTGCCCGACTCCAAAGTACACACACTGTCTTGACTCCACAGTGCACACAGTGCTTTTACTCCACAGTGCACATACTGCTTTTACTCCACTGTAATGATTGATTTTCAGACCACAGCCTACAGTCCAGAGAATTACATCACATACAACAGCGAGTACTGTACATGCCTCGTGGTACCTCCACTTACCAAGTTGACACACCCTGGGTCAGGACCCAAGGGACCTGACCCCGGCCACTAAGTACTTGAGTAACCCTAGGGTGTTACCACCGTGTTAAGGAAACCACACCTGGCCAAGACACACCCGGCGGTAATAATTTCGGAAGCTCAACTAATTTAACACAGATAGGATAGCTACTTATGTATTAGGATATTTAATATTAAGGTAATTAAATGGTGGCGATGGTGTGGCTATTGGGGGAGGCTGGAGGCCAATTTAAAAAAAAAAAAAAAAAAATTCGGAAGCACTACTGACCCGGCGACGTGACCACACCTGGGCAAACAGCTGTCTAAACCTGACCCAAGGGAGATCAAGATCACAAGGGTACCAGAATTCTCACTGCCACTCGATCAGCTGAACCCGGCGTCATGACCTTGTTAATTCAAGGACCTGCTAATAAGCCAGCACCCCTGTTGACCTAACAACCCGGTCAAGACACACCCAGTTCAGTTGGAGAGGTCATCTGCCAGCTCCTCCAAAATATAGGGGCTGGAGCTCCTCTCATGAGAGAGAGTCAATTAACCGGGGAGGGCCAGCAACGACGTCCCCAGTCCCGCTCATCAAAGAAGTCCGTCACCAAGGGCAACGAGGTTTCAGCGGGGTCCATCGACAGAGTGCTGTCAACTCAATGTGTAAAAGTAAGTGCTGGCTGTGTAGGCGGTAGTAGTGCAGTGATCCCGAACCTCAGAACGATCGACTTAGTGGAAGTGCCCATTCGAATTGTGAAGTTATACGAAAATATCATAGTCTATCATACCCTGTGTACGAATCCCCCCCCCCCCACATTAACTCCCTCTATGCAACTAGTAAATAAAGCTGCACACGCATTTGTGTTTTATATACTACACTTGTACTGAGCCTGTATTAATATACGTAGTCACCTCCACACCCTCGAGTCACGCTACCTACTAACCTCACTATACGACTGTACTACTATAAACTCCTACCTTACCTCTTCATATGAGTTTTGTCTCATTACACCACAGTACACACACTGCTTTTACTCCACAGTACACACACTGCTTTTACTCCACAGTACACACACTGCTTTACTCCACAGTGCACGCAGTGCTTTTACTCCACAGTAATCACACTGCTTTTACTCCACAGTATTCACACTACTTTACTACACAGTGCACACACTGCTTTACTCCACAGTACACACTGCTTCTACTCCACAGTACACACACTGCTTTTACTCCACAGTACACACAGTGCTTTTACTTCACAGAGCACACAGTGCTTCTACTCCACAGTAATCACACTGCTTTTACTCCACAGTAATCACACTACTTTACTACACAGTGCACACACTGCTTTACTCTACAGTGCACACACTGCTTCTACTCCACAGTACACACGCTGCTTTTACTCCACAGTACACACAGTGCTTTTACTCCACAGTACCCACACTGCTTTTACTCCACAGTGCACACAGTGCTTTTACTCCACAGTACACACCCTGCATTTACTCCACAGTGCATACACTTCTTTACTCCACTGTACACACACTGCTTTTTACTCCACAGTACACACACTGCTTTACTCCACAGTACACACACTGCTTCTACTCCACAGTACACACACTGCTTTTACTCCACAGTACACACAGTGCTTTTACTTCACAGAGCACACAGTGCTTCTACTCCACAGTAATCACACTGCTTTTACTCCACAGTAATCACACTACTTTACTACACAGTGCACACACTGCTTTACTCCACAGTGCACACACTGCTTTACTCCACAGTGCACACACTGCTTCTACTCCACAGTACACACGCTGCTTTTACTCCACAGTACACACAGTGCTTTTACTCCATAGTACTCACACTGCTTTTACTCCACAGTGCACACAGTGCTTTTACTCCACAGCACACACCCTGCATTTACTCCACAGTGCATACACTTCTATACCCCACTGTAAACTGTTACGAGTTGGGGATTTAGAATATAGTTATACGTCTACCCAGATCCCAACAGGTAACAACAAAAAAAAACAAAGACAATCGGACTAAAAAAAGGGTAGACAAAGGATGCGAGTTTTCGTTGTATATAATAAAGTACCATAAATTCCTTAACAAAATATTCAGCTTATACACTACCCTTAACCAAACTTAACCTAAACACGAACAGTATATACATAGTAATAAAACATAAAACAATAGTGAAGCAATGTGGAGGGGGAAGAGGCAATACAAGATTACAAATACTTAAGTGAGGAGCTGAGATGGCTGACGAGCAAGGCTGAGTATGGTAGAAGACGGTAAATAGTCACTGTGCCGTAGGTTTCCAGGATAGGTGATCCTGTGGTCGCTTCCCAGAGTGAAGTGTCCTCTCCTCGAATTGGAGCTGACAAAGTAGACTGAGGCGGAAGTGACGCAACAACCAGGATATGGAGAAGGGAAACCCGGGAGTGGTAACTAAGACGAGCCATACTCGTGTTTCGTCCCTAGATGGCGTTGCTCGTGGTGCTGGGTAGGTAGATGAAGACAATCGGTGGAGGAACAACACACACTGCTTTTTACTCCACAGTACACACACTGCTTTACTCCACAGTGCACACACTGCTTTTACCCCACAGTGCACACACTGCTTTTACTCCACAGTACTGACACTGCTTTTACTCCACAGTGCACACACTGCTTTACTCTACAGTACGCACATTGCATTTACTCCGCAGTACACACACTGCTTTACTCCACAGTGCACACACTGCTTTTACTCCACAGTACTGACACTGCTTTTACTCCACAGTGCACACACTACTTTACTCTACAGTACACACACACTGCTTTACTCCACAGTGCACACACTGCTTTACTCCATAGTACACACACTGCTTTACTCCACAGCACACACACACTGCTTTTACTCCACAGTACACAAACTCCTTTACTCCACAGTGCACATACTGCTTTACTCCACAGTGCACACACTGCTTCTACTCCACAGTGCACACACTGCTTCTACTCCACAGTACACACACTGCTTTACTCCACAGTACACACACTGCTTTACTCCACAGTACACAAATTGCTTTTACTCTACAGTACACAAACTGCTTTACTCCACAGTGCACATACTGCTTTACTCCACAGTGCACACACTGCTTCTACTCCACAGGACACACACTGCTTCTACTCCACAGTGCACACACTGCTTTACTCCATAGTACACACAATGCTTTACTCCATAGTACACACACTGCTTTACTCTACAGTATACACACTGCTTTTACTCCACAGTACACAAACTGCTTTACTCCACAGTTCACATACTGCTTTACTCCACAGTGCACACACTGCTTCTACTCCATAGTGCACACACTGCTTTACTCCACAGTACATACACTGCTTTACTCCACAGTACACACATTGCTTTTACTTCACAGTACACAAACTGCTTTACTCCACAGTGCACATACTGCTTTACTCCACAGTGCACACACTGCTTCTACTCCACAATGCACACACTGCTTCTACTCCACAGTACACCCACTGCTTTTACTCCACAGTACACACACTGGTTTTATTCTAAAGTGCACTTGAGACCAACTAACCTTCACTGGTGGAAAGACACACGTTCTCTTGTCATGTTCACAAGTGAAGTTTCCTGAAGACTATGATGTGAAGCATCACACTGTGTTTATGCCATTAGAAAACTACATCCACTTTTTTCTTTTATTTGGCCCATTTTCTAATATAGTATATCAGTCAAGAGCATAAGAATTGTATAAAAAAGAATTCCCTTAGTTACGTTTGTGTAATTTGATACTGTACTGTATATAATTCTACTGTACATAACTCTATTGTAATTAATTCTTCAAATTATTTTAGTCAGTGTAATCTCTTTTGGTTTTTAATTTTGCAAGGCCTCTTCCATGTGTTGCAGTGTGGTCAGAACAAATGACAAACAAAGACTCACGGCCGTTGGTTCCACCACAGAGCACTTTCACCATGATCTGTCATTTACACAGTGCATTTTCATAATTGTCTGTAATATTGTTTTATGTTATCTAACCACATCACAAGTCGAGGGTGTCTGTTGGCAGATAAATACCGCACTACAGTTGCATGGTTCTTCAAGATTTATACTTAAAAATTCCATATTTAGTTATATTGATATGATGCTTGGCATGTGCAAGAAATTTTATTCATATTGTAAAAATGTCGATGATTTCGTTTCTCAGTATACAGTAGACTGTATAGCATTGGATTATTTTATTAACTACAGTATATGATGAAGTTAAATGCATATCAAGATAGTCAGGTCAAATGATGACTTGGAAAATATTTCATGTGTACACTACAGTATATCCTTATTTTAAATATTGAATGGATTTTTTTCAGGTTGTTGAAGATATTGTTCACTTTAAGTTTATCTCATTTTCATATCACATTTGCAGTTAATAACTCTGCTCCCAAAATGATACTGATTATTCATAAGTGATGTTCATTTAAACAATCTCCTTTCCCTCTCCCTCTCCAACCTCCCTCCCTCCCTTCCTTCCTTCCTTCCTTCCTCCCTCCTTCCCTACACTCCCTTCCCTACACTCCCTACCCTACACTCCCTCCCCTACACTCCCTTGCACTCACAAAGGATCCATATGCCTAAGGCTGATTGTACAAGTATGTCTCGTGTGATGAATTAAATGATTAACTCAACAAAATTTTGACTGATGATTTGTTTCTTTTGGCAGATTCATGCAATTTACAATTTGTGTGCAAGCCTTCAGCTGCCACTTGTATGGATGGGTTCACAGTTTCACGGCTTTGTGAATTCTGATTTTGATGAACAAATTTAGACTGATGGTATACATATTGCTTAATACTGACAAAACATTCATTTCATATATGCAGTAGAACTTCTCTTTAAAAACTGACCCTAAAAGTGTCTGGAAACTGGTCCTTGATAAAAGATGATCTTCATCGGAGCTTATTATGCCCTTCATTAACAACAAGCAACTCTCCACAGTGTGAAATTTATTAGGGTAACAGATCATTATATCAGAGATACATAGGTTTATATTAGCTTTAGTTTGTCATTCAGTTCCATATTTCATCATTCATCAAAGTAACAATGTAAACTGTAGTATTAGTTCAAAATAAAATGCATACAACATTGTAATTTCCAAATTCAATTGGAGTTTGTGGTGATCAGAGGAAGTGTGAAAGGAATGGAAGGAATCTAGGGGGCCAAGTACCAGCAGTCTCTTAAGCTGTCCAAAACATGCAACAGGCCATGAGATTGTCGTAGTTTCGTTTAATAAGTAATACACAGTACTGTGCTGTAGTAGATAAACTAAGGAAGAGAAGATACAAGGAAGGTTGAAAGGTTTTTTGGAAGAGTTACCAGTGACAGGTGCTGACAGGCAGCAGAATTGCTGGTTCAGTAAGAATCCTTTGTAAGAGGTTTTTTTAAATTGGTGTGTGGGCAAATAATTTACTTTGAAGTTATACTACTTGATATTTTAGGTGGACAGTGCAACTTCTCTACAGACATCAAGATGTTGTGACTGTCAATGACATGATGTTCCAGGTGACTGAAGGAAGAGTGTAATTGTGAATAGTAAACCCTCACACTTCCAGACAATTCGGGAGAGAGGGTGTCCAGATGTGGCAAATGTCTGGATGAACCAGGAGACGAAGGCGTTAACGATCATCATAATACTGTACACACACTTTATTGATATGGGTAATAACAATATGGTATTAATAATAATAGCAATACTTTAATGGTATCAATAATAATAGTAATACTTTAATGGTATTAAATAATAATACAATAATGATAATGCAATAATAACAACAACAATGATAAATATAAAGTATTGTTGTTATTACTGTATATCAATACAGCATTTAATTTTAATACAGTATCATAATGTATTACAGGGTACTAACCTTTTGGTGAGAGATGCTGCATCTTAGGTTTTGCCGTAAACGTACAGTAGGACTCTTGACTGTTTAGTCGTCTTCGTCAGACAGCACGGGTACTGTAATGTCTGACAATAGGGGCGACTGTGTGGGTGTAGACAAACGGCGAGTCCTGCTGGGATTGACGGGTTTTAGGACGGAAGAAGGAGTCAATCTTAGTTTGCTTATTAGTCTCCAGCTGCTTTCTGCAGATCAAGTCCCTCAATTCATGAAGGTGGGAGTAGTAATTTTGTAAATCAGGGTCATTTGTATTGGCAGGCAGATACTCGATAGCAGAGTCCAATCCTGCCCGAACAGCTGACAACTTCGGAGCAAACAAGGTGATGTCTTCATCCTCATCATCATCATCATCCTCTTTGGAGGCTGCACAGGAAGTTGCTATCTCCTTCTCAGTCAACAGCTGGAAGCACCTTTGTCACTGTTAAGCCATTCCAAAAAAAATTCTTTAGTTATTGAGTCCTCACCTGCCTTCTTCAAATTACGGTCGTAGTCGGCCACCTCAAATCCCTCAAAATCATCCGCAAGATCTACATCTTGTAGCAATTTCTTCCAGCCGTTTGCGAGCGTCAACACCTTCATATCCTTCCATGCTGCTGCTCAGTTGAAGATGGCTGCCTTGATGTCATAATTCCGGAGGTTCTGTAGAGTGCGCTGGCCTCTTGTATCCACATCTTTATGAACTTCATCCTCCAACACAGCCATGACTTCTTCCAAATCTTTCTTCTATATATCCTCTTTGCTGCATAGATGATGTCTTGATCCATTGATTGGATTAATGATGATGTAATGGCAGGAAGGAAAATGTCCCGTATCATCCCATCATCACCATCAATCTCATGGGCATCAAGGTGAGATAGTGCATTATCAAGTAGAGTAATGGCCAAACACGATTGGCCGGAATCTTCAAGATTTCCATCTGATAACAGTGTATCTCGGTGCAGGTGTCCTTATAAAAGACATCTTTAAAGAAAGCCGCCGTAAACCAGGCCTTTGCACTTGCATGATAATGGACAAGCAGTTGACCCAGTATGTCCTTGATGGCGCGAAGATGCTTAGCCTTTCCTACAATAACAGGAGTTAGACGGTGCATGCCGTCAGCATTGGCAGCACACTTGTTGAGAGTTCCTTCGCCATGGTCTGGATATTCTCAGGTAATGATCTGCAAAAAAGCCCTGTCTTATCTGTGTTATACACCTGTGACAAAAACAGGCCTTCTCGAGCAATCAACTCCGTCAACTTCTTGGGAAAAGGTCTGATTTCTTCGGTCGGGGCGCTTGCAGCTTTCTCTCAGACCTTACGGTTGACAATCCCATGCCTCCTCCTAAACCTCCGCAGTCAATCATCAGGGACATGAAAGTTAGATATGCCAAGGTGTGTAGCTAACTTCTCTGTAGCCATTTGCATCTCGACACCACGCACAGCCACACCAAATGAACGCTGCTGTGAATATCATTTGAACACAGCATCTCTCAGTCATCGATCCTGCGCTACTCTGATCAGCTTGTGGTCTCCAACAGTCGTCATAGAGGTCGAAGAATCCGGACTACATTTCATTGCAAATGACTGCAGGGCACCCTTAGCCTTTTGTATATCAGACACCTTTTGCTACAGCATCTTGCTATAGAGTCGACCAACCACTCTCTAAATTCTTTAATAACTCTAGCTTTTGAGGTACAGTAAGCTACCATGTGCTTCCTTTTGGGTGCCATCACTACACAACAGTCATAAGGCACAAAATACACAAGGAACAACAAAAAGGCACGATCGAGAGGAAGTGAGATGGTGGGTACACATCGAGACTACAAGCAAGACTGAGGAGGGACGCACGCTGTGACTAGTGGTGGGAAATGGTGACTGTGTCCATTTTAGCAGCAGGGAAGTAAACAACACAGCATATGAACTGAGAGAGAGACTGGATGGGAATTTGCCACATGAAGACATATAGGTCCTGACCATCGAAATTCCGGATCTGAGAGGTCCGGAAGTGCAAGGGTTTACTTTTAAGAGGGTAAAGGTGATGCACTTGAATGTGGGAACTACAGAGATCTGAAAGGTTATGAAAGTTATAGAAAGAGTGATTAAGAAATTGATAAGGGAGAGAGTGGACATAAATGAAATTCAGGTAGGGGGACTACAGAGGCAATATTTATGGCCAAGCAGCTACAAAGGAAAGAAGGAAAATTTTCCTCTAGTACAATAAAGCCTCCATATAATGAACTTCTCTCTCCTAATAGCCGTTAGATATTGATACTAAAACAGTTTATTTAGCCAGAAAATACGAAAAATACAGATACAGATACAATATTAACATGGCTGAGTCAGTTGAGAGCCTGAGCTCTCCTGAAGGCACCTGATATATACTATACATTTTTCTCAGGGAGGGATTATATAACATTTAGTATCATTTGGAATAGTACACATAGCATGGTAGTAACAACATGTTACCATGGTTATCCCTTTGATATTTATTTATTTTAATTATTTTTTATTTTTTTTTACATTTATATTATAAGCACAGTATACCCTGTATACACATGTTTGCGGTGTTGATACTACATGGGTTATATTAAGGTGGAACAAGAGGACAGAGCTCTCAATATCATGTCTAATCGACAACTATAATTATTGCAATGGTAATTTCTATCTATCAACATGACAATCAATGATATAACTATTTTGGTGGTACAATAAAATCATGAATATAAAGTAGGTATTACAAGATTATTAATACTCAGACGATAGATATTTTCTAAGAGATGATTTAAAGGAAGGGAGCGTCGTCTTTGCTCTGATGGGTGGGGGTAAGTTGCTCCACACCTTTACATCAAGATATTTTATGGAGGTCTGAGACTGAGAGGAGCACATGGGGGTGGTCTTAGTAGCTCTGGATGTATTAATTTGTATATCTGTTTATTCCAGAACTGGAAATAATTATTGTCTAGCAAGTGAGTGACAGATTTGTAAACAAAGAGGGCACAGCAGTAGGTGTAAATATCCTCGAATTATAAAATTTTCAATTGAGTAATTGTTCGTTTGTGTGAAAAGTGTTTGCAATTAGGTCATTGTGCAGTAATTAGGGGATGCATTTTTGAAGAGCCAGAGGTCCCCCATAGTGTGTGATAGAAGATCTCTTTGACATTGCACATGTGAATGCTTTGAATATGATGACAGTTCAGGAGGATAAGGATTTCTTAATAGCACAACGAGAAAAAGGGCGTCGTGGGGCAATGTCATCTCTTGACAAAATATTCCTGAAAAGACAGAAACGACGAGAAAAAACTCTCAAGAAAGCAATGAAAAAGAAGTTGGCTGCAGACAGTGCAGAGGAAGAAGCCAAAAAATGCCAGACCATCGTTGTCTTGGACAGCAGTAGTACGTCTTCTTCTGAGGAATCCAACCCAGTTCCTGGCCCATAAGCGTGGGCGAAAAGAAGTTCAAACTCCAGAACTTTCTGCAGCATTAGATCGGACCAAGTCCTCAGATAGAATGGCCATGCACATTGTCACCCCAAACTGCTCAGAATCTGGGCCATGATGTCAGTGAATTGATTCTGAATCGATCAAGCATCAGGAAGAAATGTCAGCATCATCGCAGTAGCAGGACAGCTGAAAGCCTTTCAAACTTCAAACCAGAGTCAGTTTTAATTGTTCACTGGGATGGTAAATTGATGCCTGATTTGACGGGGCATGCAGGCCATGTTGACAGACTTCCAGTTCATGTCTCAGGCAATGGCATCTCCCAACTTCTTGCTGTTCCAAAACTTCCCTCTGGTACCGGTGATAAACATGCAAAAGCTGTTGTGAAGACTTTGCAGCAATGGCACATTGCAGACATCGTGCATAGCATGTGTTTTGATACAACAAGCTCAAATACTGGTCACCACAAGGGTGCGTGTGTCAAAATTGAGCAGTTGCTGGGTCGTGATTTGCTATATTTAGCCTGCCGCCACCATGTACTAGAACTTGTAGCTGGAGCTGCTTTTGAAGCTGTAATGGGGCACTCAGCTGCTCCTGACATACAGCTGTTCCGAAGATTCCAAGCCAAATGGGAACAAAGTGACAAGCAGAAGTTTGAAGACGCCTCCACCGACGATCTGGCAGAAGAATCGGTCAGAGCTGTTAGGGACGATCTAACCAACTTCATTGAGAAGGCTCTATTGGAGACACAGCTTCGAGATGATTATCGAGAGCTGCTAGAGCTGGCCTCCATCTTCCTTGGCATATCACCTTCTCGGGGAGTACGATTTTCTGCTCCTGGTGCAATGCACCAAGCACGATGGATGGCAAAGACCATTTATTCCTTCTAAGTGTTTTTATTCCGTTCTCAGTTTAAGCTTACTCCAAAGGAGAATACAGGACTAAGTGATTTGTGCATTTTCTTTGCCCGAATATATGTGAAGGCTTGGACAACTGCTCCACTTGCTGCAAAGGCACCAAAAGGAGATCTGATGTTGCTTAAAGCTCTGCAAGACTACAGTGCCATCAGCGATGCCATATCAAAGGCAACTTCCACAAAATGATGAGACACCTCTGGTACTTGTCAGAAGAGGTGGTTGCATTGGCCTTCTTTGATGACGATGTTCTCCCAGCAGTGAAGGACTCGCATGTTCGAAGCTATGAACATCGTTATTGGAGAAGAAAAGCATGTCAAACGGGTTACAATCAATCCAGACACACTCCAAGTGAAGAACCTATATGATTTCACGACAAAGACCACAAAGTCATTTTTCAAAAAGCTCAACTTGAATACAGATTTCCTGTCCCTCCCAGTAGAACATTGGAAAGATGATCCTGGCTTCCAAAATGCAAAATCCAGTGTACAAGCTTTGTCTGTGATCAATGATCATGCAGAAAGAGGAGTAGCCTTAGTCCAACATTTCTCAGGCCGCATCACCAAGGACGAACAGCAATTGCAGTATCTACTGCAGGCAGTAGATACTGCAGTAAGGCCCTCAAGCAGGCCTTACTGGGCGACAAAGAGTGAGACTGGTCCTCATGCGACCCCTGCCTTGAGCAGCTAATACCCACTTAGACTAAGTGGTGGGGGGGGGGGCAGGCTTGGGGGCTAGGAAATGATGTGTTATGAACATTAAGCATAGGCATAATATTGTTAAATTTCATTTGACTTGCGCAACCTCAAATTATTAAGATATTTAAAAAATATTTTACAGGCATTGTTTCTACCCCAAATGGAAACTTTTGCCAGGGTCTGTGACAAAAAAATGGCAAATTTTGTTTTTGCCCCAAAATAAGGACCACCCTAATGCTCATATATAAACGAATGCACGAGGAAGACTCACGCTCCTGACTCTTCCTCAACGCATCTCCAGGTATGTAAACGATTGTTTCCCGCTGCCATGTAAAGTCATTTTGACTTAGTTTTAATTTTGTGAATATCAGTGTTCATGTTTTACCATAGTGAAATGATAGGGTGCCAAGTATAATTAAAGTAACGTAAGTATCGTCTGTATCGTTGCAAGACGTATGCTATTTGTAGTTGAATTTAGACCATTTTAACACGGTTGTGACTCTTCCTAAACGCAACTCCAGGCACAGAGTGGGTGTCAGCTGAATACCCAGCATACCAGCTGGCTGTCTTGCAGGTTGTCGTAAATTTGGCACGATTGAATTGAGCGAGTCTCTCATCATGGGAACTAAGCTCCTGGAACGAACTCCCTCTCTGTGTGGCAGACTGCAACCGACCTAACCACGCTCTTCATTTGTTGGTGTGACACCAGTGTGACACCCTGGTGCACTCCTCACAGTTATATGGGCCAAAGTATTATTGTTGTACCTAATTGGGGATAACTAGCAGAAATGAATAGTTGTCCCCTGTTGAGTATTGAACCCATAAATATTGATGTTACCAGAAATAACGTTTGTTATGTGGGTTGTGAGTATATGATTCATATGTACTACCAACTGAGTTCTATTGATGGTGCCATATGTAAGCTTGTCATATGGGGTGCTCTTTTAAATGTATAACCAGTAATGATAAAAGAAGCGAGAGTATCTAATTGGAATTGCAGATGAGTAAAGCCAAGGTTACTCCTTGTAGTTGTATGTTAATGACATCTTTAACCACATTTATTTTCATATTAATTAACCATTTTTAGTGAATGTTTGGGGTATCATTTTCCCTCAGTATCTTCCTTTATTATTGTCCAATAGCTTGATACCAGAATTACAGAACCCATGTGCCCAAACCCTCGCCATGCTCCAAAGGTCAGAGTTTATGAAATAACTATAGGAAATTAAATAACTAGACAAAACTAATGGAGAAAATGAATGAAGTAAGAAATTAAGAGAAAAAATGTTGAAGAGTTTAAAGTTAACCATAGGGGGATAAAAAAAATAGAAAAAAGAAGACATCACAAAAAAGAACCGCCCGCCCATATAGTGTCACCCTGGGACGATGTCTACATTAGTATTTAGAGATGTATCAATGTCCAAAAATTTGGATATTTCTGTCAACAGGGTTATGTGATGAACCAGTCCGTTACTAAGGACGTGCACCAGACATGTCCACTGCCTCCTGTGGCCACCCTGCGACTTAAACAACACCAAGCTCAGACAATGTCGCTGTTTGTATCAGTCCACCTCTGAGTAGTGTGTGCGTTGTATTTCGCCCCCGTGTATTCTGGTATGTCATCCAATTGAATGAGAGTCCGAAGTTACCTAGTGTGAAGGCAGCCACGTTTTCTTGTCTATGCAACAGAGTAGCAAAGTAGGTATTTAGGTGGAATACTAGGGCTACAGGTCCTGTTCTGTCAACGAGAGCAATCTCTCAGATTTTCTGTGTTGTTGTTGGATCTCAAGTGTACTCTACGTATATTTACAGTTTATATGTTTCTACAGGTACACCAAGTACAGGTGATGGTGCAATATGTAAGGTACCTTGTTAACAATTGTCTGAGTATTGCCATGTAGTTATTATTGGCACTAGCGTGTTACTGTAAGCAGTTTGAAGTCTATCATTTTTGTAATAAACCTTTTATATTGTATGTTAGGGTTATTATTTTCCTACAGCGACCACCTTTATTTTCTGCTCTATATCTTGGTCCCATTATATTACAGTTCCATGTGTCGTTGTCATGGTCACGTCGGCTGCTAGTCTATTTAACTAATGATTCTTATTAAACTCCACGACCGCAAAACATGAGTGGGTTAGCAACCCCTGAGAAGGAGACGTGTTTTCCCCATAGAGGCTTACACTTGTCTGTTCCCTCCCAGTTTGTCCGGCCTTTGTGAAGACAGTTATCAATGAATTGTTATTCCACTTTCTCCTGGGAAGCTCAATCTTGAATTGGTCCGTGTAAAACAACTCAAGTAATTTGCCAGACCTTTGTCAACTGAGGGTCATCCTTGAATGAGTAACAGTTGAGTTGTTTGTAATTACTATCATTGCGTGAGTAGCGATCGCTGGCAACGTCTCTCCCATTTGCCTCCAGGTATGTTTGTGTGTCCCCTCGCCATTCAGTGTGATTCAGTCAATTGTAGTTAATAACAGTGTTCATCAGTGTTCATGCTTCAACAGTTGAGTTGTCATTTACCCATTGTAAGAAATAATGTAACGTAAATATGTCTGTCGTTCCCAGACAAGAGATTTGTTGCGATTGTGTTGTTCATGTCCCCTGACGTCTCTCCCATTTGCCTCCAGATCCAATTGTGACTCTTAGATCGTTCAACAATGATGGCACCGATGCAGCCTGATTAATCTGCTCCACTGCCACTTGGTGCCAAACCCCAGACTCGCCATGTGTCTGGCTACCAACGATCTCACCAACGGTCGTGTGCCCCAGTGTTCCACCTTGGGACACTCCTTGGAAGTATATGTCCACAGATAGTGTTGTAATATGTATGTATGGGATAATTAGTTGGAAATAATTATCCCATGTTGGGTAGTGGACACATGTATCTGCTGGTTTCAGTATTAATGTGTATGTGAGTAAAGTTCCTTATAATGTGTGAGAAGTAAAGTGGTCCACTTGGGACTATGAGTAAAGTCTTGTAACTGTACTGTAATGTCACTTACCTCCAGTAGGTGTGAGAAGTAAAGTAATCTACAAGGAGTGCCATGTACTATGTAGTCTGAGTAGGGCTAAGGAACTGGTCCTGCTAGGTAATGTAATGTAACACAAGTAAGGTTGTATGCAGTAAGAGTGTAAGATCTGAGTATTTGCTGTTGAGTAAAAAATAAGGCAATAAGTAAATAAGAAAATAAATAAAGAAGAAAGTACTGAGTCTGCAATAAGCCCAGGAGTTTAGCCTGGTAGTTATATGTTAATAATATCTCTTTTTCCCTTTGATTTCATATTAATATACTTGTTATTAGAGTATTTTAGGTGTATTCATTTCTCCCACAGTATTTTACCTTTATTTCCGTCCAAGTGACTTGATACCAGAATTACCATACCCATGTGCCTAGACCCTCGTCCATGTTACCAAAAGAATGTCCATGCTACCAAAAAGAACTAGGGTTATGCAATAACCAATGAAGTAAGTAAAAAGAATATGTGGCGGAACTGAGTAAGAGTAAGAACTACGATAAGAGAAGTAAGTAAGATAAGGGTGGTGTAGGTTTTGGAAAACACGCGCCCTTACATCGTACCCTCGAGCCATGCTACCACAGCTCAGAGTTAAGACAGATAAAGTACAGTAATTGCTTAAGTAGTGGGATCCCAGTCTAGATTCCCTACAATGGTTTGCAGCGGTAGAGATTTCCTTTTTTGTTTTTTCCTCCTAGACCCCCTACAACAGGGTCAGTGCTGGTGGGGGTACTGAAACTTACTCAGTTGTAAGAGTCAGAAGTGGCTGAAGGAAGATTAGGGAACTACTACCATTATTGATGTCAAGAGGACCTTACCTCCAAGTGAAAGGAAGAATGTATGTGGCTGGAATGAGAAGTGTGACATTGTATGGCAGCGAAACAGGGGCAGCTAAAGAGAATGTTATACAGTAGGCCCCCCAGGTTCACGGATTTTTACTTTGCGGTTCTCGGTTATTAGCTGATGACACCCTGGATGTACCCAAGTATGTCTGTGGGTAGTTTTAAAATTACTGGCATTTTCGTAGCTGGGACAGGGAGCCATTCGTTCTAGAGACAGTAATTTCCTTTACTTGCATTGTAAATATGTGTGTGTGTGTGTGTGTGTGTGTATCTACACACTCAAACACACACACACACACACACACACAAAACACATACAAATAAATAGTAATGGGAAAATACTCTCACAAAAAAAAAATATTAATAATATAACAGGGTACTCTCAATATCGTGCTCTATTACTTAATTAATAGAGTATGTATTTTAGGTTACACTGTTACATTTTTAATAAATTTGTTTCTGATTATTTGTGAGAGGATTTCCCAATTACTATTTATTTGTATGTGTTTTCTGTGTGTGTGTGTGCGTGTATGTGTGTATCTGTGTGTGTGTGTGTGTGTGTACTACAGGTAAAATAAACAATCGTACTATGGGCAAACAACACATTTTTTGTACACAAGTAAAAATGTTTTTCACGGTTTTGGCGATTCGCGGGCATTTTGAGAACCTTACCCTCGTAAAATTGTTGGGGCCCCCTGTAAGTAGTCTCAGGTGAACTAAAATGAGAATGGTGAGGTGGGTGTGTAAAGTGACACCGAAAGACAGGTGGCTCTGTTCAGAGCTAAGAGGGCAGCTGGGTATTGAAAGCATTGGTGAAATTCTGGCATAGAGGCAGGCTGAGATGGTTTGGGCACGTGGAGAGGTGGGTTGAAAGGTGCATTGTGAGGGCGCGTGTTCCCACAGTATCTACACCACCATCATCTTACTTATTTCTCTTAGTTCTTACTCTTACTCCTGGCAGCATGGACATTCTTTTGGTAGCATGGTCATTCTTTTGGTAGCATGGTCGAGGGTCTAGGCACATGGGCATGGTAATATTGGTATCAAGTCAGGACGGAAATAAAGGTAAAATACTGTGGGAGAAATGAATACACCTAAGGTACTCTAAGAACAAATTTATTAATATGAAATCAAAGGGGAAAAGATATAGTATTAATCATATAACTACCAGGCTCAACGCCTGGGCTTATTGCAGACTCAGTAACCTTCTTCTTTACTTATTTTCTTATTTCTTTACTCAACAGTAATTACCCAAATCTTACATTCTTACTGAAAACAACATTACTGGTGTTACATTACATGCATAGCAGGACCAGTTCCTTGGCCCTACTCACAATACATAGTACATGGCACTCATTGTAGATTACTTTACTCAACATACTCGTTAATATTTAAATCAGCAGGTACCTTGGGTTCACTATCCAACATGGGATAATTATTTCCAACTAATTATCCCTAACATACATCTTACAACACTCTCTGTTGACATATACTTCCAAGGAGTAACCCAGGGTAGAGCACTGGGGCTCACGACCGTTGTTACTGAGTGGTAGCCAGACACATGGCGAGTCTGGGGTTTGGCCCAACGAAGCAGTGAAGCACATTAATCAGGCTGCATCCGTTCCATCGTTTCATATATGGTCCCTGATGGGTATCTACTACATCCGGGGCCGTTGTTGAACGATGCAAGAATCACAATGGGATCTGGAGAAACAGTGTCGTAGCATCAGGGAACGGTCTCCCTGCCTCATCATGGGTATATATACCCCTGAGTTGCCAGTGATCGCTACTCACGCAATGACAGTAATCACAAACAAACTGACTGTTACTCATTCAAAGATGACCCTCAGTTGACAAAGGTCTGGTGAATTACTTGAATTGATATACACAGACTAATTCAAGATTGAGCTTCCCAGGAGAAAGTGGAATAAACCACGCATTGATAACTGTCTTCACAAAGGCGGGACTCTGGGAGGGACCACAAGTGTAGCTTGTATGGGGAAAAAACACGCCTTCTCAGGGGTCGCTAACTCACTCATGTTTTGCGGGTGTGGAGTTTAATAAGATTCATTAGTTAAATAGATCAGCAATCAACGTGACCATGACAGCATGAACCTAAATGTGTAGGGGAGAGAGCCAGGGGTAGGCCAAGAAAGGCATATAGAGAGATTGTAAGAAACGATATTAGAGTTAGGACGAGACAAGAGAGACAGCAAGTGCATGAGAAATGGCCATAAAACATTAATGATGATGATGATGATGATGTAACTGCTTCATTTCATACCCAGGCAACAAAACACCATCTTCCTCACAGTCGTCACTCCAAGTATTTGACAACTCTCTACCATTTACATAATACTCAATCAATAAATGAATATATATTTCATGGACTAAAAATGAAGTATATATATGTACCTCGCGTTTCATACCAGCTGGATTCGGTAAAATGCTACTGACACCACATAAGAGGCACGGGCAGTTTCCCATTGAGGTTCACGGTGCCATCCGCTCGATGAACAGGCTTTGTGTGAAATATAACAGAGTCTAGAACTGCTTTTAGTGTCCTTGTGGCCTAGCCGGTAAGCGTTCCCTAGTCACACCCAGTAGGTTGAGGGTTCGATTCCTTGCTGGTGAGGTCGTTGATTATATGTTCAAAGTCCGCGTGTTATATGGACTAAAAATGAAGTATATATATGTACCTCGCGTTTCATACCAGCTGGATCCGGTAAAATGCTACTGACACCACATAAGAGGCACGGGTAGTTTCCCATTGAGGTTCACGGCGCCATCAGCTCGATGAACAGGCTTTGTGTGAAATATAACAGAGTCTAGAACTGCTCTTAGTGTCCTTGTGGCCTAGCCGGTAAGCGCTCCGTAGTCACACCCAGTAGGTCGACGGTTCGATTCCTTGATGGTGAGGTCGTTGATCATATGTTCAAAGTCCGCGTGTTATATGGACTAAAATTGAAGTATATATATATATATATATATATATATATATGTAATATTCAGAAATTTCAGAGTAATTTCAAATGCCCCGCCATTAGCGATACTGAGCGTTCAAGGTCATCTGAGGGAAGAGAGCGCTGCCTGCTCATAGCCAGAGATTGCGGAACTAGGCCTATATGATATTAAATGTAATTTACCGAATTAATAATGATGCGATTCATGAAGTTAAGGGATTATTATTGAATTTGAAATTATTATAGATCGTTTATCAGTTTGAATAATGTTACAGGTGTCCCAATGAGTTATTAGTTAGGCGGAAAATATGTCACGTAGGCCTAAGCTAACGCCTTGACAGACGCGACGCGGGCCCTCCCTGAGTCACGGAGAAGCATTCAGACATTCAAGACGTCCCTGCGCGTCCGTCATAGAAATCGTCACGTGGCCTAGTCACCTGTGCTGCGCTATTGCAGTATAACAAGTAAGTCTCATTCAATCTCAGACAGGGTTTAGATAGGGCAGTGGTAAAGTTAACTAGAGCTAACAGTGAGTTCATTTCAGGGTTTCCGTCAGAACCCACTTGATCGGAGTTGACTGGAGTTTGACTGCGAGAGATTGACTGCCGTTTGAGACTGCCGTTGATGATTGAGGGTGGCGATTGTCGCCATTGGACAGATCAGTGTAGGCCTGTCACTGTTTAGCGGGGTATCAAAGGATCTCTTGAGGAAATCTAGCCGTCTGGATACACAGCTGACGACGGGACGATTGTTGGGGTCATCAGTCTCCTCTACCTCGGCTCACAACACCACATGTCTCGAGCAGCTTAGTGAAACCCTCTTGCTAACGGGAAGCTAAAGCTTCTCTCAACTGTACAAGGTCTGATTGGCTCACTCCCTTCCGCTTTATGGACGCACTGGGAGTACACTGAGGCTATCTGAGTAAATAAATGGTCACACACTGAGACCATGAGTCTAGGTCTCTAGGAGATACCTAGAGGAACATTTTCCCTCCCTTATTACGGGTGTAGTTAATACCATTTCTCAGACTGATATTATCTTGACGTGTGTAGTTTAATAGTTCCTAAATAATTTTGATAGTATTGTTTTTGAATGTTTGTGTCATTAAGTGGAACCAGAGTGATACTGTGATTTGATTCATTTAATGCATCTTATTTTTCTTCATAATTCTGATCTCAGGTGTAACCTTGTTCCCCAGAGTAGTGGTTAAGTTAGGTTAGGAAGTGTGCATCTGTTGGGGTGATATAATTTTGATGAGTGCCCTAAAGGCCTATTCATTGTAGAGTATTTAATTTCTTATTTTTTATTACCATTTCCTCAGTGACTGATATTATTTTGTTGAAAGCCCTTAAGGCCTATTCATTGTAGAGTATATAATTTCTTATTTTTTAATACCATTTCCTAAGTGACGGATATTATTTTTTTGAAAGCCCTTAAGGCCTGTTTCATGTGGGCAAGCAACATTTCTTAAAACTACCCAAAGACATACTTGGGTACATCCAGGGTGTCATCAGCTAATAACCGAGAACAGCAAAGTAAAAATCCGTGAACCTGGGGGGCCTACTGTATAACATTCTCTTTAACTGCCCCTGTTTCGCTGCCATACAATGTCACACTTCTCATTCCAGCCACATACATTCTTCCTTTCACTTGGAGGTAAGGTCCTCTTGACATCAATAATGGTAGTAGTTCCCTAATCTTCCTTCAGCCACTTCTGACTCTTACAACTGAGCAAGTTTCAGTACCCCCACCAGCACTGACCCTGTTGTAGGGGGTCTAGGAGGAAAAAACAAAAAAGGAAATCTCTACCGCTGCAAACCATTGTAGGGAATCTAGACTGGGATCCCACTACTTAAGCAATTACTGTACTTTATCTGTCTTAACTCTGAGCTGTGGTAGCATGGCTCCAGGGTACGATGTAAGGGCGCGTGATTTCCAAAACCTACACCACCCTTATCTTACTTATTTCTCTTATCGTAGTTCTTACTCTTACTCAGTTCCGCCACATATTCTTTTTACTTGCTTCATTGGTTATTGCATAACCCTAGTTCTTTTTGGTAGCATGGACATTCTTTTGGTAACATGGACGAGGGTCTAGGCACATGGGTATGGTAATTCTG
Source organism: Homarus gammarus (assembly GCA_958450375.1). Taxonomy (NCBI): domain Eukaryota; kingdom Metazoa; phylum Arthropoda; class Malacostraca; order Decapoda; family Nephropidae; genus Homarus; species Homarus gammarus. The sequence goes on from CAUDMG010001802.1 coordinate 29,320, forward strand.
GTATCAAGTCACTTGGACGGAAATAAAGGTAAAATACTGTGGGAGAAATGAATACACCTAAAATACTCTAATAACAAGTATATTAATATGAAATCAAAGGGAAAAAGAGATATTATTAACATATAACTACCAGGCTGAACTCCTGGGCTTATTGCAGACTCAGTACTTTCTTCTTTATTTATTTTCTTATTTACTTATTGTCTTATTTTTTTACTCAACAGCAAATACTCAGATCTTACACTCTTACTGCATACAACCTTACTTGTGTTACATTACATTACCTAGCAGGACCAGTTCCTTAGCCCTACTCAGACTACATAGTACATGGCACTCCTTGTAGATTACTTTACTTCTCACACCTACTGGAGGTAAGTGACATTACAGTACAGTTACAAGACTTTACTCATAGTCCCAAGTGGACCACTTTACTTCTCACACATTATAAGGAACTTTACTCACATACACATTAATACTGAAACCAGCAGATACATGTGTCCACTACCCAACATGGGATAATTATTTCCAACTAATTATCCCAAACATACATATTACAACACTATCTGTGGACATATACTTCCAAGGAGTGTCCCAAGGTGGAACACTGGGGCACACGACCGTTAGTGAGATCGTTGGAAGCCAGACACATGGTGAGTCTGGGGTTTGGCACCAAGTGGCAGTGGAGCAGATTAATCAGGCTGCATCGGTGCCATCATTGTTGAACGATCTAAGAGTCACAATTGGATCTGGAGGCAAATGGGAGAGACGTCAGGGGACATGAACAACACAATAGCATCAAATCTCTTGTCTGGGAACGACAGACATATTTACGTTACATTATTTCTTACAATGGGTAAATGACAACTCAACTGTTGAAGCATGAACACTGATGAACACTGTTATTAACTACAATTGACTGAATCACACTGAATGGCGAGGGGACACACAAACATACCTGGAGGCAAATGGGAGAGACGTTGCCAGCGATCGCTACTCACGCAATGATAGTAATTACAAACAACTCAACTGTTACTCATTCAAGGATGACCCTCAGTTGACAAAGGTCTGGCAAATTACTTGAGTTGTTTTACACGGACCAATTCAAGATTGAGCTTCCCAGGAGAAAGTGGAATAACAATTCATTGATAACTGTCTTCACAAAGGCCGGACAAACTGGGAGGGAACAGACAAGTGTAAGCCTCTATGGGGAAAACACGTCTCCTTCTCAGGGGTTGCTAACCCACTCATGTTTTGCGGTCGTGGAGTTTAATAAGAATCATTAGTTAAATAGACTAGCAGCCAACGTGACCATGACAACGACACATGGAACTGTAATATAATGGGACCAAGATATAGAGCAGAAAATAAAGGTGGTCGCTGTAGGAAAATAATAACCCTAGCATACAATATAAAAGGTTTATTACAAAAATGATAGACTTCAAACTGCTTACAGTAACACGCTAGTGCCAATAATAACTACATGGCAATACTCAGACAATTGTTAACAAGGTACCTTACATATTGCACCATCACCTGTACTTGGTGTACCTGTAGAAACATATAAACTGTAAATATACGTAGAGTACACTTGAGATCCAACAACAACACAGAAAATCTGAGAGATTGCTCTCGTTGACAGAACAGGACCTGTAGCCCAGTATTCCACCTAAATACCTACTTTGCTAATCTGTTGCATAGACAAGAAAACGTGGCAGCCTTCACACTAGGTAACTTCGGACTCTCATTCAATTGGATGACATACCAGAATACACGGGGGCGAAATACAACGCACACACTACTCATAGGTGGACTGATACAAACAGCGACATTGTCTGAGCTTGGTGTTGTTTAAGTCGCAGGGTGGCCACTGGAGGCAGTGGACATGTCTGGTGCACGTCCTTAGTAGCCGACTGGTTCATCACATAACCCTGTTGACAGAAATATCCAAATTTTTGGACATTGATACATCTCTAAATACTAATGTAGACATCGTCCCAGGGTGACACTATATGGGCGGGCGGTTCTTTTTTGTGATGTCTTCTTTTTTCTATTTTTTTTATCCCCCTATGGTTAACTTTAAACTCTTCGACCTTTTTTCTCTTAATTTCTTACTTCATTCATTTTCTCCATTAGTTTTGTCTAGTTATTTAATTTCCTATAGTTATTTCATAAACTCTGACCTTTGGAGCATGGCGAGGGTTTGGGCACATGGGTTCTGTAATTCTGGTATCAAGCTATTGGACAATAATAAAGGTAGATACTGAGGGAAAATGATAACCCTAACATACTCTAAAAATGGTTTATTAATATGAAATTAAATGTGGTTAAAGATGTCATTAACATACAACTACAAGGAGTAACCTTGGCTTTACTCATCTGCAATTCCAATTAGATACTCTCGCTTCTCATATCATTACTGGTTATACATTTAAAAGAGCACCCCATATGACAAGCTTACATATGGCACCATCAATAGAACTCAGTTGGTAGTACATATGAATCATATACTCACAACCCACATAACAAACGTTATTTCTGGTAACATCAATATTTATGGGTTCAATACTCAACAGGGGACAACTATTCATTTCTGCTAGTTATCCCCAATTAGGTACAACAATAATACTTTGGCCCATATAACTGTGAGGAGTGCACCAGGGTGTCACACTGGTGTCACACCAACAAATGAAGAGCGTGGTTAGGTCGGTTGCAGTCTGCCACACAGAGAGGGAGTTCGTTCCAGGAGCTTAGTTCCCATGATGAGAGACTCGCTCAATTCAATCGTGCCAAATTTACGACAACCTGCAAGACAGCCAGCTGGGTATGCTGGGTATTCAGCTGACACCCACTCTGTGCCTGGAGTTGCATTGAGGAAGAGTCACAACCGTGTTAAAATGGTCTAACTTCAACTACAAATAACATACGTCTGGCAACGATACAGACGATACTTACGTTACTTTAATTATACTTGGCACCCTATCATTTCACTATGGTAAAACATGAACACTGATATTCACAAAATTATAACTAAGTTAAAATGACTTTACATGGCAGCGGGAAACAATCGTTTACATACCTGGAGATGCTTTGAGGAAGAGTCAGGAGCGTGAGTCTTCCTCGTGCATTCGTTTATATATGAGCATTAGGGTGGTCCTTATTTTGGGGCAAAAACAAAATTTGCCACTTTTTTGTCACAGACCCTGGCAAAAGTTTCCATTTGGGGTAGAAACAATGCCTGTAAAATATTTTTTAAATATCTTAATAATTTGAGGTTGCGCAAGTCAAATGAAATTTAACAATATTACGCCTATGCTTTATGTTCATAACACATCATTTCCTAGCCCCCAAGCCTGCCCCTCCCCCCCCCCCCACTTAGTCTAAGTGGGTATTAGCTGCTCAAGGCAGGGGTCGCATGAGGACCAGTCTCACTCTTTGTCGCCAAGTAAGGCCTGCTTGAGGGCCTTACTGCAGTATCTACTGCCTGCAGTAGATACTGCAGTTGCTGTTCGTCCTTGGTGATGCGGCCTGAGAAATGTTGGACTAAGGCTACTCCTCTTTCTGCATGATCATTGATCACAGACAAAGCTTGTACACTGGATTTTGCATTTTGGAAGCCAGGATCATCTTTCCACTGTTCTACTGGGAGGGCCAGGAAATCTGTATTCAAGTTGAGCTTTTTGAAAAATGACTTTGTGTTCTTTGTCGTGAAATTATATAGGTTCTTCACTTGGAGTGTGTCTGGATTGATTGTAACCCGTTTGACATGCTTTTCTTCTCTAATAACGATGTTCATAGCTTCGAACATGCGGTCCTTCACTGCTTGGAGAACATCGTCATCAAAGAAGGCCAATGCAACCACCTCTTCTGACAAGTACCAGAGGTGTCTCATCATTTTGTGGAAGTTGCCTTTGATATGGCATCGCTGATGGCACTGTAGTCTTGCAGAGCTTTAAGCAACATCAGATCTCCTTTTGGTGCCTTTGCAGCAAGTGGAGCAGTTGTCCAAGCCTTCACATATATTCGGGCAAAGAAAATGCACAAATCACTTAGTCCTGTATTCTCCTTTGGAGTAAGCTTAAACTGAGAACGGAATAAAAACACTTAGAAGGAATAAATGGTCTTTGCCATCCATCGTGCTTGGTGCATTGCACCAGGAGCAGGAAATCGTACTCCCCGAGAAGGTGATATGCCAAGGAAGATGGAGGCCAGCTCTAGCAGCTCTCGATAATCATCTCGAAGCTGTGTCTCCAATAGAGCCTTCTCAATGAAGTTGGTTAGATCGTCCCTAACAGCTCTGACCGATTCTTCTGCCAGATCGTCGGTGGAGGCGTCTTCAAACTTCTGCTTGTCACTTTGTTCCCATTTGGCTTGGAATCTTCGGAACAGCTGTATGTCAGGAGCAGCTGAGTGCCCCATTACAGCTTCAAAAGCAGCTCCAGCTACAAGTTCTAGTACATGGTGGCGGCAGGCTAAATATAGCAAATCACGACCCAGCAACTGCTCAATTTTGACACACGCACCCTTGTGGTGACCAGTATTTGAGCTTGTTGTATCAAAACACATGCTATGCACGATGTCTGCAATGTGCCATTGCTGCAAAGTCTTCACAACAGCTTTTGCATGTTTATCACCGGTACCAGAGGGAAGTTTTGGAACAGCAAGAAGTTGGGAGGTGCCATTGCCTGAGACAAGAACTGGAAGTCTGTCAACATGGCCTGCATGCCCCGTCAAATCAGGCATCAATTTACCATCCCAGTGAACAATTAAAACTGACTCTGGTTTGAAGTTTGAAAGGCTTTCAGCTGTCCTGCTACTGCGATGATGCTGACATTTCTTCCTGATGCTTGATCGATTCAGAATCAATTCACTGACATCATGGCCCAGATTCTGAGCAGTTTGGGGTGACAATGTGCATGGCCATTCTATCTGAGGACTTGGTCCGATCTAATGCTGCAGAAAGTTCTGGAGTTTGAACTTCTTTTCGCCCACGCTTATGGGCCAGGAACTGGGTTGGATTCCTCAGAAGAAGACGTACTACTGCTGTCCAAGACAACGATGGTCTGGCATTTTTTGGCTTCTTCCTCTGCACTGTCTGCAGCCAACTTCCTTTTCATTGCTTTCTTGAGAGTTTTTTCTCGTCGTTTCTGTCTTTTCAGGAATACTTTGTCAAGAGATGACATTGCCCCACGACGCCCTTTTTCTCGTTGTGCTATTAAGAAATCCTTATCCTCCTGAACTGTCATCATATTCAAAGCATTCACATGTGCAATGTCAAAGAGATCTTCTATCACACACTATGGGGGACCTCTGGCTCTTCAAAAATGCATCCCCTAATTACTGCACAATGACCTAATTGCAAAAACTTTTCACACAAACGAACAATTGCTCAATTGAAAATTTTATAATTCGAGGATATTAACACCTACTGCTGTGCCCTCTTTGTTTACAAATCTGTCACTCACTTGCTAGACAATAATTATTTCCAGTTCTGGAATAAACAGATATACAAACTAAGACATCCAGAGCTACTAAGACCACCCCCATGTGCTCCTCTCAGTCTCAGACCTCCATAAAATATCTTGGTGTAAAGGTGTGGAGCAACTTACCCCCACCCATCAGAGCAAAGACTACGCTCCCTTCCTTTAAATCATCTCTTAGAAAATATCTGTCGTCTGAGTATTAATAATCTTGTAATACCTACTTTATATTCATGATTTTATTGTACCACCAAAATAGTTATATCATTGATTGTCATGTTGATAGATAGAAATTACCATTGCAAAAATTATAGTTGTCGATTAGACATGATATTGAGAGCTCTGTCCTCTTGTTCCACCTTAATATAACCCATGTAGTATCAACACCGCTAACATGTGTATACAGGGTATACTGTGCTTATAATATAAATGTAAAAAAAAAATAAAAAATAATTAAAATAAATAGATATCAAAGGGATAACCATGGTAACATGTTGTTACCACCATGCTATGTGTACTATTCCAAATGATACTAATTGTTATATAATCCCTCCCTGAGATAAATGTATAGTATATATCAGGTGCCTTCAGGAGAGCTCTGGGTCTCAACTGACTCAGCCATGTTAATATTGTATCTGTATCTGTATTTTTCGCATTTTCTGGCTAAATAAACTGTTTTAGTATCAATATCTAACGGCTATTAGGAGAGAGAAGTTCATTATATGGAGGCTTTATTGTACTAGAGGAAAAATTTCCTTCTTTCCTTTGTAGCTGCTTGGCCATAAATATTGCCTCTGTAGTCCCCCTACCTGAATTTCATTTATGTCCACTCTCTCCCTTATCAATTTCTTAATCACTCTTTCTATAACGTTCATAACCTTTCAGATCTCTGTAGTTCCCACATTCAAGTGCATCACCTTTACCCTCTTAAAAGTAAACCCTTGCACTTCCGGACCTCTCAGATCCGGAATTTGGATGGTCAGGACCTATGTCTTCGTGTGGCAAATTCCCATCCAGTCTCTCTCTCAGTTCATGTGCTGTGTTGTTTACTTCCCTGCTGCTAAAATGGACACAGTCACCATTTCCCACCACTAGTCACAGCGTGCGTCCCTCCTCAGTCTTGCTTGTAGTCTCGATGTGTACCCACCATCTCACTTCCTCTCGATCGTGCCTTTTTGTTATTCCTTGTGTATTTTGTGCCTTATGACTGTTGTGTAGTGATGGCACCCAAAAGGAAGCACATGGTTGCTTACTGTACCTCAAAAGCTAGAGTTATTAAAGAATTTAGAGAGTGGTTGGTCGACTCTATAGCGGGATGCTGTAGCAAAAGGTGTCTGATATACAAAAGGCTAAGGGTGCCCTGCAGTCATTTGCAATGAAATGTAGTCCGGATTCTTCGACCTCTATGATGACTGTTGGAGACCACAAGCTGATCAGAGTAGCGCAAGATCGATGACTGAGAGATGCTGTGTTCAAATGATATTCACAGCAGCGTTCATTTGGTGTGGTTGTGCGTGGTGTCGAGATGCAAATGGCTACAGAGAAGTTAGCTACACACCTTGGCATATCTAACTTTCATGTCCCTGATGGTTGACTGCGCAGGTTTAGGAGGAGGCGTGTGAATGTCAACCGTAAGGTCTGAGAAGAAGCTGCAAGCGCCCCGACCGAAGAGATCAGAGCTTTTCCCAAGAAGTTGACGGAGCTGATTGCTCGAGAAGGCCTGTTTTTGTCACAGGTGTATAACACAGATAAGACAGGGCTCTTTTGCAGATCATTACCTGAGAATATCCAGACCATGGCGAAGGAACTCTCAACAAGTGTGCTGCCAATGCTGACGGCATGCACCGTCTAACTCCTGTTATTGTAGGAAAGGCTAAGGATCTTCGCGCCATCAAGGACATACTGGATCAACTGCTTGTCCATTATCATGAAAGTGCATCATCTTGGAAAAACAAGATGTTAAAGACACTGGCCTGTATCCACCAGTTGCCTTTGGGAAAGGAATAACTATCGCTTTCTTCCATTCTGTTGGTAATCTACCCTCTGTATAACTCATGTTGAATATATCTAATACAGTAATGGACTATTTTTCATACCAACTAAGCAGTTCAAAATTTCATAACTCACACCATCTTCGCCTGGTGCTGTAGATTTTCCTTATTTAACAGCATTTAATAACTCATCTTGAGTAATATCTACACATGTTACATCACAAATATTTAGAGCCGATGAAATAAATCTTCTTCTTTCATTTTGCCACTCATCTAATGCTTCTATTGTCCTGTTAGGCAGGGAGGCAACACTAGCTGCTTTAGCCCATTTGTCAACCAGTTTATTAGCTTCTTCCTCTGGATGAGGATGACTAATAAAATTACTCCTCATATTTCTTTGAGATTTTTACTCTCCCCAATGTGCTGTGCAAAGTCTTGCCAGTATTTCTCCCTTGCCTGCCTACATATTTTGGCTATATCCATGAAGATTTCCCTATCTTCTTCTCTTCTACCATTCTTTACCCAATCTTTATGTGCTGCCCTTAACATTTGCGTCCATCCCTTCAACATTTTGTCATTGGTATAGCAGTGTTTCCTAGCCCCATGTCTCTTATCATTTATCTTTTTCTTTGTTGACTTAGTTAAATATCGTTCTATCTCCCCAACTAAGTCATTGTAAAAGCTATCCATACAGACTGGTGTATAATTTCTGTACCATTTCTCTATATTTTGGGTAAACACTTCTGTGTCATCCTTGTTTAGTTTCAATCTCTTCCTCCTATATCTCACCTGTCTCTTCCCTAATGGTAATTGAACATACACAACAAAATGGTCACTGACTAGCTCCCTTATTATCTCACATTCTCCCTGGACTCCCTGACTGCTTATCATGCAAGCATAGTCTAACCTTCCTCCTTTAATATGAGTCACTTCCTCATTTCCTAACAAGTATGCATCTGGGTGATCTTGTAAAAATTGCCAAAATTTTATACCATTACTATTAATTTTCCCCATTGTTTCGAGTCTTGGAAGTCGAGCATTAAAATCTCCTACAGCCAAAGTTGAGTCCAAAAACATGCAATTTGGTAAGAAGTTGAGGTCAAAACAGCCTCCAGAAATATACAAATTTGCTATGTTCAATTCTCCTTCCTTCAAATATAACTTTATACAGACACTTTCTATTCCTTGTACTCTACTCGGGCTTCCAACTAGTTCTGCTGGTATGGAATTCTTAATGTATGTTGAGACCCCTCTTATACCTTCACCCAAATAGAGATGAAATTCCTTATATCCAGACAGTTTAAGCAGGTCGCCTTTCCTGTCCCCAGTCTCTTGAAGGGTAATTATCTCAATATTACTTTTAAGGGTAAAGTAATGTACATCTGTCACTCTATTTTGTAGACCATTAACATTCCAGGACATTATCTTAAGGCTAGCTAGATCCATGATTAATATTTACACATTTTATATCCTTTCCAATCAGATTCTTTAAGAAGACCCTATCCTCCTGCACAGATTCCCATTTCCTCAAAAGTTTTTCTTTATCAGCATCTTTATTTTACCAACACCTTTTTAAAACTTTCAGTTGTTACTCCCTGCACTACACAATCCTTTATTTTCCTCTCCTTCCCTTTAATACCTATTTTAAGCACTGAATTTTTCAAAGGCTTGAGCTCTTCACTTTCCTCTTTCCCTTCTAATTCTACATTATTCACAGCTTTGTTTTCCCTTTCTTTATTTATCACTGTATCAAATCTTTTCTCTATCACTTCTATTTTCTGACCTAACTTTTGCAAAAGCTGAAACATCTTACGCACCTCTTCTCCCAGAATTTCTTGCACAGTTTTATCACTAACCTGGAGGGCTGCACCACTACTCTCATTTGCTACTTGTTTATTACTCTGTTTGTTCCTGGCATCAACAACTCTTACGGCTGCAAGCGCAGTCCTTATCCTTCTTGAATCTTTATGCCAGGCATTCTCAGGGATCACTGTCTCCACTGTCTGTGTGTTCTCCTGCTGTCTTGTCGCTGTCAAACCACAGCGTACTTCTTCAGTGTTCTCTGAATAATTTCTTTGTTGGTCACTTCTCATACGTGGCCTCATCTCGCATGCAATTGAACTAGCATTGTGAGTTTTACCACAATTACAACAACAAGGCTTCACTTTCTCTCCTGCTTTGATCTTGTCCTTACAGTTGCTAGATTCGTGCCTCTTCCCACAGAATCTACAACGTGGGTTCAGTTGACAGCTCCAGGCCTTATGTCCCCATCTGCAACACTTGAGACACATTATTGGTCCCTCCACATATAGTGCCACCTTCCTATACCCTGCTCCTGTGATGAACACTTTCTCTGGAACCTTTCTTCTCGTTAGAACAATAACGTGGCTTCTCTCTTCGCCCCTTATTAAATGCCTCTTGACCCAAACAAATCTTTCGTCATCCAATAAGTATTCTGGATCTAGTATTACAGGGTACCTGAAGATTATAACCTTTGTAAGTAGTATGTCGCTCTCCTCTGGCAAATCCATCAGTAATCCCTTGTACCCAACAGTTGTCAACATTTCCACAGCCTCCATGGTCCCCACTGTTAGATAAGGCTTGTGTGTGCCTTCTTTCAAAAGAGGCTCAAAGCTGCGATGCTCCCGTCCTAGTTGTACTGCCCATTTTAATTTTTCAAGGAAGGTCATCGGGCATGACTGTGGAAAAATTAATCTCTTCCTCACACGACCAACTTCACCTTGTGTGTGTTCTTGTCTGCTTCCTTCAAATTCCATACTTTGCTCTGTTCTTGATCCATTCTCCACTATCTTCTTTCTGTTATTTCCATTATTATTACCACCCACACACCTTTTTTGTCCTAGATTTTTTTGTCTCTTCACCTCTCTCACTTCTTCGCTTTCACTGTCCTCTTGCCAGCTTGTCTCCCTCACCCTTTTCGAAATTTCTTTCTTTTTCACTACCTCTTGTTGTAGATCTGTTTTCTCACTTTCGAACTTCCCTTGTGCTTCATCACTCGTGTTAGACTCATCACTACTCAACTCAAGGTCTTCAAGAACTTCGTCCAATACTATCTTTTCTTTACTCTTCCATGTAGAGCTCTTAAGCGATAATTCACTTTCCATGGGGCAATGTTGACATCCCACAACACCCAGCCAGGAGTGATGGGACCCCGAGCAGTTATTTTCGTGTGGTAAACAGTAAGTTCCCACCACCCACCACTGTGAGGGACTCACCGGGTGTGGTGTGGCTACTTATGGCCATTATGCACCTCTACTATGAATCTGTGGATATCCTACATATCACCACCCAGGATAGGAAACATAATTGTGTGTTTGAGAAGTTACGCAGTCGCCACATGGAGCGACCTAAGAATACGAGGCGTGGAACCAGTACTGGTATGATTACCCGGGAAGTATCCCATCTACTTAGTATTAGTGGAGCGGCATAGCTACAATTTTCACAACACTTGTGCATTTAATGATGAAAGCACCAAATTTGGCACAGCAATGGAGTAATGGTATATGAACATTTTCAGATATGGAACCACTCGATACTGAATTTGAGTGGCCACTATAAATCAGGGGCGGGTCCAGGAAAAAAATTCAGGTTTCACCACGTTACTGTCTTAGTCCTGTGAGACCGTCTAATACTGCGCAGCATAGGGAAATAATAGGCTATAGGAAGAAAGAAAAGGGGGTTCAGAGGCATTCGATGAACCCATAATACGTCAACTGGCTGAATTTGAATCATCGCAGAAAGCTGAGCAAACCAAGGCTAACTTCCACCATCATGAGCAAACCAACACGACGCAGGACAAGTTTCTTCAGGATGTGAAAGCACTTACACTTGTCATGGAAGAAATGGGAAGAAATTGCTGACATAATGGCTCTTCATACAAAGGAAATCTTGTGTCCAGAAGCCGTGAAGAGTGTACAAAATGTTGTCAAGCTTGCACGAGAACAATTTCATTCATATGTAAGAGAACGCCTTGAACACAAGTCTAAGCCTATTGGTGACACTATTAAGCTCTACAAGCTAACACTATTCAGTTCTATGAAATCCAAGTCTCCAACTAGGAGTAAGCAGCAACTAGCCTTCGCAAAAGACGACTGTGGACTCTTCTCCAGGCTCTACATAGCCTGTCAAACAAGAGAGGGTGATTTGGACGTTTTCTTCAAGCATGAAAACCGGGCCTATCCACCAGCACTCTCCAGTAATGGGAAACTCCGCTTCAGCAAGAAGGCCGACTTACTCACACCCCTTGAACAGCTTGCTGACAAGATCACTGACGCTCCACATGTCACCTCAATTATACTCGATGAACCTGCCGTTGTGGAAATGTTGAAGCCAGGAGGCAGTAGGACATTTCAAGAATACAGCACAGCTGTATTCATTCCCTATATTGAATCACAGCTCGAATATCGATCTCGACTTGATCTGGTATGAGATTGCTACCTGAAATCTGGGAGTCTAAAAGCAACAGTAAGATGTAACCGTGGCAAGGGCATTCGAAGACGCGTCACTGCCTCTAGTCCTCTATCTAGCAACTGGCAAAATTTTCTCCGCAACAGTGACAACAAAGAGGAACTCTTCAGTTTCCAGTCAGAACAGGTTGTGCACTTGGTTATTAAGGAAAGTAAACAGCTGATTGTCACAAACAAGAAACAGGTACTCACTGTTCCACCCCGGAAGGACACTGCCAACTTGGCACCATGCAACCACGAAGAGGCCGACACTAGGATGATGGTTCATGCGGCTGATGCCTTGGAATATGGTCATCGGCGAGTACTCATTCGTAACGTCGATACAGTTGTTGTCATCCTTGCAATTACTCTAGCGAATGAACGGAGTGAGGTCCTAGGTGAACTATGGCATACTTTTGGCACAGGAAAGAATCGACGTTACAAAGCAGCACATCAGACTGCAAAGGCCCTGGGACCTGAGAAGTCGAGAGCTCTTCCAGTGTTTCACGCAATAGCGGACTGCGACACGGTATCTGCCTGGGCCACATGGAATGCATTTCCGGAAGTGACAACCGCCTTCCTCAGTCTTGCTTCCACCCCAAGTGAGCTGCCTGATGGTGTCCTGTCGACACTGGAGAGATTCATCGTGCTGCTCTATGACCGTACGAGCACATGCTGTGACGTAAACATGCTGAGAAAGAAACTATTTTCAAGAAAATCAAGAGCACTGGAGGATCTCCCACCAACACGAGCAGCTCTGGAGCAGCATATAAAGAGAGCTGCTTATCAGGCTGAACATATCTGGGGACAGGCCTCAATAGCGTTTGTCAGTCTGCCATCACCATGTGACTGGGGTTGAATGAAGTTGGGTGTGAGCTGGAACCACACTGGACCACACTCTCTGAAGTGTCAAAGTCATGCCACGAGCTCATCTCTTGCTGTTGCAGAAAACACTGCGGTGGCAAGTGTAGGTGCAAAAAATCTGCACTTAAATGCACTGGACTTTGTGCATGTTAAGGTGGCTGTTAAGGCCAAATATCTACAGAAATTCCGCCCCAATAGCCGAATGTTCAGAATTTTTTTTTAAGTTTTGGGAGTTCGGAAAATATGTATGTTAATTTTCCATTGTAATGCTCTTACTTGTCTTTTTCATTATAATAAACTTCGAAAACTATCACAAATGATTTTCGTAACCTGGATTATGTATATTGATGCATTGGAATGAAATATGCAACCGTAAAAACAGAAATACATAGTTTAGCATATCCTGAACGGCGGCCATCTTGAAATTCAATATGGCGCCCACAGAGGTTGAGTTTCTAGTGGTTCCATATCTGAAAATATTCACCATGTATTACCCTATATCTGTGCCACAGTTAATGCTTTCATCATAAAATGTGTAGGTTATGTATATAAGCTACTGTGCCAAGTAGCAACCCTGTACATAAGCTACTGTGCCGAGTAGCATTTATATATATTATCACGTGGCAACACTGCACGTGTTATGTGGCAACATTGCCAGGAGGCTGCCATATGGCAAGGCAGCCTCAGTCTGACTGTGTGAGCCGCGCATGGCGCGCGCTGGTCACCACTTGTATTTCTCTCATCCACAATAAACGAACTCAGTGTTACACAGTGTTTCCCTAGCCATCACTGCATTCTTCAGGGCACACTAGTAACTTTCATGGCGCAGTGTCTAGGATCCGTGGACTTACAAAGTGTGTGAACAATGCCGACAGTTACGTCTGCCGGTGATGCGCGTCGACTCAGTGTGTTGTGTTGTGTTGCGCTGTGTTTCGCCGCGATGTGCAGTGTTGCTCCGTCACAGTGCGATTTAGTGACGGTGCCAGTGTTAGTGTCAGTGTATTAGTGTGTGTCTAGAGCTGAGTTGAGCATTGGCTTGCTTTTCTGCGGTACCCACGGAGCACACAAGCGCACACCCTTCTCTTGCGACATCCGGTGGGACACTGGTCTTGCCTCCACGGACCACGCAGCTGTCCACGCTCCCTCCGCTCTCTCAGACACACACACGCACACACACACACACACACGCACGCACGCACTCACTCACGGACAGAAAAGTGGACTATATGCGTTATTCCTGCGCTGTTTATGTCACATATATGTGGTTCGAGCTGTTGAGGCGCCACTTTATATAGTAAACAGTGCAGTCCACGCACACACAAAGATGGGAGGTAAGAAGGGACGTCAAGATGGGAGACACGACTCCCCACCACCTTCCCCTCCACCGAGCGCAGACTCTCATCCTCCACCTCCAGTGACGGACATCGCCACAATTCTGAAGTGGATGGACGACTGGGACGAGAGACGCAGAGAGATGGAACTTCAGAGGGAGGAGACACGAAGAGAGGAGGAAAAATTGCGCTTTGAGGCGCTATTGGCGACCCTGGCGCTAACCCACCCTCCCTCACTTGCAGGTAGCTCGCTTCAAGGCGCCAGCACACCCCCTCCTCCACCACACCAGCGTCCTCCAGGTACTCTTGCTACCCCAACAGCTCCCAAGGCATCTGTTCAACCCCCACCCGCCCTCTCACCAGACGTCACGTTTCAGCTTTTTCGTGAGTGGAGGTGGCGTTGGACAGATTACTCCACGATGGTGGACCTTGACAGCATGCCTCCAAACAAACAACTCATCCAACTGCGGATGTGTTTGTCGCTGGAGACCCAGAGAATTTTGGAGCACACGTTGCGAGTGCCTCCCGATTCTACCTCTTCAGTGACGGAGGTGCTCGACCTTTTACAGGAGCATGTTAAGGGTCGGAACAACGAGGCTTTGCGTCGCCGTGCCTTTACCAGCTGCAAGCAGGCAGAGAACGAATCCTTTGACGACTTTTTTGTACGTTTGAAGAGTTTGTCTGAGGAGATCGACGTCTGTAAGGTGCACAACCGGGAATGTGAGGAAGCCTGGATCAAGCACGGGATCTTGACAGGTGTCAGGCACGAAGAGTTGATGCAGCGACTCATCCCCCTGGACGCTTCCTCCACACTCCAGGTGGTAGTGACTGAATGTCGGTCATACGAGGCCACCAAGTCCGTCACCTCTGCCTTACGGGCCCCACCTGCTGTGAGAGCTATCTCACAATACAAGAAGGATAAGAAGGCGGCCAACAACGCGAAGGCCGCCACACGTTCTTCCACGCCTCCGCCTAGTGCTTCCTGTGGCAGCTGCGGAAAGCAGCACAGCCCCAAGACTTGCCCAGCTGCCGATGCACTGTGTCGTGGATGTGACCGTAAGGGCCACTGGTCTAACACAGACAGGTGCCCTGCACGAGGCCACAAGTGTCAGGCCTGCCGTCGCTATGGACACTACGACAAGTGCTGCCACCAACCCAAGCCCAAAAGCCCGAGACGAGGAGGACAGCAGCGCACTTTCCTCGGGGTGGTTCGCACACAGCCCCCTCCAGATGGCCCACGCAGCCCCAAGCAGCAGCGGAGTTACATCAGGAGGGTGGAATCGACCACACGCCCCAGGGCTACCCCTTCCCCAACTATCCGCGTCGCCGTCACACACGGTGATGTGTCGGGTCACATCGAGGTGATACCGGACACCGGCGCCGATACTACGGTGATTGGGTTGAAGCACCTCCAGAAACTGGGCCTCACCAAACGCAGCCTGGGACCACCGCCGCAGCTGCAGTACTACAATGCGGACGGTTCCCAGATGCTGGACGCTGTGGGCTCCTTTCAAGCAGAGATCACCTACGGCGACAGGTCGTGTCACGGATGGATCGACGTGCAGCCTACTCTCGCTACACCCTTGTTGTCGTGGGAGCACTGCAAGGAGTTAGGCGTGGTGCCCAGAGACTTTCCCGAGCAGATCCCAGCTGCTCGTTACACCGCCAGCAGGGTGCGTGAGTCGACGAGCGACGCGCCTGGCGCTGCCACACAGAGCTGCCCAGAACCTGCGTCCACCCCCTCCCCGCCTCCACCCAAGTCACGGCTGTTTCCTCTTCACAGCGAGACGTCTCCTTCAGCCGCAAGGGCCTACTTCCTGAAGGAGTACTCGGATGTGCTGGTGACGAAGGAGGCCCTACGGACCGCGCCACTGAAGGCTATGGCGGGTCCGCCTATGAGGATACACCTGCGGGAAGATGCACTGCCGTTTGCCATACACACTCCCCGGTTGATTCCTCTCGCCTTCAGGGATTCAGTCAAGAAGGAACTGGATTCCATGGTGGCCCAGGGTGTCATCGTACCCGTTGGTGACGACCCATCCCCTTGGTGCCACCCTCTAGTCGCTGTGGCTAAGACTAACGGTGGAGTGCGGATTACTACCGACTTGTCTAAGCTTAACAGCCAGGTGTCCCGTCCCGCCCACCCTTCACCCACACCTTTTGCAGCTATACGGAGTGTGGATCCGAAGGTACGGCACTTCTCGACGATGGATGCCCTCTGTGGTTACTGGCAGATCCCACTGAAGAAGGAGGATCAGCCACTGACCACTTTCATCACGCCTTACGGACGCTTCCGCTACTGCCGTGGCCCTATGGGATTCGCTGCTACGGGGGACGCCTTCTGTCTCTGTGGTGACATGGCACTTCAAGGCGTGACCAACTGCGTGAAGGTAGTGGACGACGTCCTCCTTTACGATGAGGACTACCTGACGCATCTTCGCCACATCGACGAGGTACTGACCAGATGTAGGACGCACGGCATCACTCTGAATGCCGAGAAGTTCGTCTTGGCCGCACCTGCAGTGTCTTTCTGCGGCTACCGACTCTCAAGGGATGGCATTGCTGCGGACCCGGAGAAAGTTCGCGCCATAGCGGACTTTGCGAAACCTGCCAACCTTACGGATCTCAGGTCTTTCATGGGCCTGGTGAACCAGCTGGCAGAATTTTCCCCTGACGTCTCCGCCGCTGCCGGGCCTCTCCGCCCCCTGATGAGCCCCAAGAGGACGTTCACGTGGACCCCTGACCACGACCTCGCCTTTCATAAGGTGAAGGAGGCCCTGTCAAGCCCACCTATCCTCGCTACTTTCGACCCAGCACTCCCCACCGTCCTCCAGACAGACGCCTCGCGCCTGTACGGGGTTGGTTACGCCCTTCTCCAGGATCACGGTGGAGGAAAGTACCGGCTCGTACAGTGTGGCTCTCGCTTCCTCACCGATGCTGAGTCTCGTTACGCTACCATCGAGCTGGAGCTGCTGGCAGTGGTATGGGCCTTATCGAAGGGCAAGTTCTACTTGATTGGCCTACAGCACTTCGACCTCATCACAGACCACAGGCCCTTGGTCCCCATCCTTAACCACTATTCGCTGGACGCCATCGAGAATCCCCGCCTCCAGCGCCTGAAGGAGAAGATCTAGGCCTTCGTCTTCACCGCGGCTTGGCGCGCAGGTAAGGAGTTGTGCATCCCGGATGCCCTCTCCCGCTCCCCAGTCAGCCGCCCTACACCTGAAGACGACATGCTCAGCACTGAGGCCGGTCTCTCCGTCAGCAACATCGTCACCTTGCAGGCCGTACAGTCCCTCGCCAGCACCCAGGCCTCAGTGTCGCCACCCGACAGCGATCTGGCCCTTGAGGAACTCCGGACCGCGGCACGCGACGACCCCTCCTACACTCAGCTCTTGGAGAGTGTGAGGACTGGGTTCTCTCACGACCGTTTTGACCTCCACAACGCCCTACGCCCGTATTGGAAGATACGTGAGGACCTCTACGCAGATGGGGACCTCGTCCTGTACGGTGCCCGAGTGGTCGTCCCTGCAGCTCTCCGTCGTCGCGTTCTGACCCGCTTACACGACGGCCATCGTGGAGCAGAGGCCACCAAGCGCCGCGCAAGGCAGGCTGTGTACTGGCCTGGCATTGACGCGGATATCGTCAATACGGTCCGTGCCTGTGAGCCGTGCCATATCATGCAGCCCAGTCAACAGCAAGAGCCGCTCTTGTTCGACGACGAACCCACCAGGCCCTTCGAGTCCGTGTCGGCTGATTTCTTCAGCACAGCTGGGAAACATTTCCTAGTTGTCGCCGACCGACTCTCCGGCTGGCCTGTGGTGGTAATCTGTGGCTCGGACACGACGTCTGCGGCCACCATTCGCCACTTCCGGCACCTCTTTCGTGACCTGGGCGTCCCCGTACGTCTGCGGACGGACGGTGGGCCACAGTTCACCAGCCGGGACTTCACAGGATTCCTGGAGCGTTGGGGAGTCCGCCACATCGTGTCAACACCCCACTACCCACAGTCAAACGGCCATGCTGAGGCTGCAGTCAAGACAGTCAAGCACCTCATCCTCAAGGTGGCCCCTTCAGGCAACATAGACTGTGAGGCGTTTGACAAAGGACTCCTGGAGTTACGTAATACTCCCACCCACACAGGACGCTCCCCTGCCCAGATCCTGTATGGTCACCCTCTCCGCTCTTGCGTTCCTGCACACGCCAAGGCCTTTGCGAAGGAGTGGCAGACCAGAGCCGAGAGCTGCGACCGCCGCGCCGCTTCACGTGCCCAGGACGCCAAGGCTCGGTATGACGACCGTGCCCGCCCTCTTCAGCCACTGGAGATTGGTGCCCTTGCCCGCGTCCAGGACCCGAGGACGACACGTTGGGACAAGGTGGGCATAGTGATGGGCGTCGGCCGGTCGCGGGACTACAAGGTCAGGATGCCGAGCGGCCGCGTCTGGTGGAGGAACCGCCGCTTCCTCCGGCCAGTCCCACCCCCTGCTGCTGGCCCCCTGACCGAGGACGAGTCACCTACACCTCACGAGGATCCGCCCCACAGTGCACCTCGACGCTCGGAGCGACTTAGGACTAAGAAGTCCGCTCAAGACAAAGACTATGAGCGTGAGGGGGGAGGGAGATGTAGGTTATGTATATAAGCTACTGTGCCAAGTAGCAACCCTGTACATAAGCTACTGTGCCGAGTAGCATTTATATATATTATCACGTGGCAACACTGCACGTGTTATGTGGCAACATTGCCCCGAGGCTGCCATATGGCAAGGCAGCCTCAGTCTGACTGTGTGAGCCGCACATGGCGCGCGCTGGTCACCACTTGTATTTCTCTCATCCACAATAAACGAACTCAGTGTTACACAGTGTTTCCCTAGCCATCACTGCAGTCTTCAGGGCACACTAGTAACTTTCAAAATGCACAATTGTTTGGCTATGCCGCTGTACTATAAGGGAGAACATTAAAGAAGATTCAATGCTCCTGTAGTTGATGAAGTAGCCATCCTGAGTGTCGGTCAAGAGTTTGAGAAACGAGACATCATACTCAAAATGAGAGACGAGTCGCTCACAAGAAGAACATGATGCCACATGTACAGGATGATGCCACTGACAGGAAAAGCTAAAGGAGAGGACGGTTTTATACCAAGGATACCTCTCATCACCACTGACCTGACATTTGAGTTCAAGCGACTTCAGTTCCCGGTTAAAGTGAGCTTTGCCATGACCATCTACAAAAGCCAGGGACAGTCCCTAAAGATTGTTGGCCTAAACCTGGTGTTTCCTTGCCTCTCTCATGGACAGTTCTATGTTGGATGATCCAGAGTGGGAACTGGCAAAAATCTGTACATACATGCTGCTAATGGCAAAACCAAAACTGTGGTCTATCTTAATGCGCTAAAGTGAGACAATGTGGAGCTTCCCGGAAGGTGGCGTCCTACCGTGGCCTAGCGAAAGAGCCGCCCAGAGGGCGGCGATTCCGCTAGTTTATATATAAATATATATATATATATATATATATATATATATATATATGCTACCGCCACAGTTGGATAAACTAAAAGGGAGAGAGAGAGAGAAGAGGGGTACAGGAGATAGACAGAGGGAGTGTTGACAACGAGCTTTGCTGAGGTGTTAAGTGTGAAACACATGGCCCTCGTTTCAGGCTGATTAGCTCGACTAGAGTAGCCGTCCAGTGAGCGTTATGGCAACAAGCAAGCCTACGTCCAAGAACTAATAGGCAAGGTCCTACGTGGCCCAGCCATGAGAACAGATGACATTAAAGGACTTCAGGTGCTCGTGGACGATCTGGGAAACTGCGTAAATAACTTAAATGTACTGGGAAAACTGCACGAAATTGACAGGTACGAATCACTGAATACTTTAGCGAAGAGATTCACGGGAAAGATGAGGGAGCGATACGAGGATAGAGTACATGACTATGAAAGGAGACACGGGAATTCTCCAGGGGACGAGTGGATGAAGGGTTTTGTACTGGAGATGCTAGACAGGACAAGGAGGGATTCGAGGGGACAAAGACAAGAAGAGCCGAGCGGGAGACGAACAGGCTCACACCCATACCCTTCTTCACCAGGAAGGATACCTGTGGGCCTAGTGACTTCGGGAAGGGAGGAGGTTAAAGGAAGGGACGACCGCACTTGTCCGTTGTGCCCTGGATATCACCCTTTGCAGAGATACCAAGCATTCCTTAACATGTCGACTGGAGCGCGAACTTCACGAGCTTCACGAACTTCACTTGTACTTGAAGAACGTCACTGTTTCGCCTACTTAAATCACGCTCACCGAATGGCCGAGTGCAGTCAGAAGACAAGGTATGACATAGTTGGGTGCTATAGCTTCCACTCGAAAACTCCTGCACTTCTCGAGAAATTCTATGCGCAATAACACGCCAAACCAGGACGAACCATCAAGAAAGGAATTCTTAGCCAGTTTTCAAGGGATGAAAAGGGCTTCCACCATGGATGCACATCAGTCAGAAGTGTCGACCGACCACAGGCGGCAGAAGCTAGGTGACTGTCAACTCAAGGCCATCATGTCAGCACCAAAATCAACGACCAGTGGAGTTAGGCCATGCAAACCCGAATCCAGCTCAAGAGTTACGGAGAAAGGGGCTGGAAACAGGCAGGTTGCACTGGTGACCACGAGCCGAGAAAACCCGTATAAATGGGCCAGAGATACTTACGGTCGAGAAAATAACCAGTGCGAGGGGCCCGAAGATTACGACATATGACTAGCAGATCCAGGCAGAGCTGCACTCCCCATATTAAAAGTCAAGGTCGGAGAGACAAGGCGAAAGACGAATACAACAGTGATCACCAGAGCACGCTTGGACTCAGGCAGCAACAGGTCTTACTGCACCGAGAGCCTAGCTAACCGACTACGAATAACAGGGAAATCTGTTTCAATCTCCATAGGCACGATCCTGAAGGGGACGAAGAGCGTGAAGGCCAAAGAGATCGATCTGAAGGTGGCTAGCGTCGGAATGAGAAGAAGTCGATCCATTAACATTCCCAGAATCCTCGTTATTAAAGACCTGCTTTCTTCACTCGAAGCATTGGTTGCAGACATCAGAGCTGTTGCCAAGTGGAGGCACCTCCAAGGAACCACGCCACTCCACGCACCGGAAAGAGTGGATCTCCTGATAGGGTTAGATGTACCACAAGCCCTAATACCGTTAGAAGTAAGGACCGGGGAGAACGGAGAGCCGTTCACGGTGTGTACACTTCTAGGATGGACCATAAATGGACCGATTGGTCCTGCAATAAGTGACCACCTAGCAATCAACCACCTCATCTCAGAAAAGCCACTGAGACTGGAGACGCGTTTAGAGAAACAGGTCAGACACTTCTGGGAATGTGACTCAGCCTACTGCAATGAAAACCCCAGAAGAGTGCTGGTGCTGTGGTCAACTTTAGTGACGAGGGTGGACGGGCACTATCAACTTCCCATGCCGTTCCGTCATGAAGAGCCGGGACTCCCGAATAACACAAAACTGGCTGAACAACGGTTAGCGAGCTTGAAGAAACGTCTCCTGGAAGACCCCAGACCTCCGTCAAAGATATCGAGAAGAGATGCAAAACCTGATCAACAAGGGACATGCTGAGAGAGTCCCACACCGTGAGCTTACCATTGTGCCGGGGATTACCTGGTATCTCCCACATCACCCAGTATTGAACCAAAATAACCTGGGAAGTTGAGAATAATCTTTGACTATGCAGCAATGTATGAGTCAGTGTCCCTGAACAGCCAAGTGATGCAAGGGCCAGACCTCAATAACAAATTGGTGGGAGTCCTGCTTAGGTTCTGTCAAGAAAGGGTGGCACTCATGGCTGATATCGAGGATATGTTCCACCAGGTACGAGTACGGCCTGAACATCGAGACGCCCTGCGCTTCCTGTGGTGGAGAGACGACCAACTATCGGGAGACCCGGTCACTTACCGGATGAAGGTACATCTCTTCGGCGGAGTGTGGAGCCCATCATGTGCTGGATATGCATTACGATGAACATTCCAAGACCACGGGCAAAAGCTCCATGAAGAAATTAAGAAAGCAAGTCACAACTTCTATGTCGATGATCTGCTTCTTTTAGTAGCATCACCAGGGAAGGCGGCGATAGTCACTCACCAATTGAGGCAGTTGATGAAGAAAGGCGGGTTCAGACTTACAAAATGGATAGGCTACCACAAAGGGGTCCTCAGAGCAGTCCCACAAACGGAAAGAGCCATGGAAGTGAAATATGTACTTTTGAAGGATGACAGGCTCCCAGCTGAGTGGGCATTGGGAATCATGTGGGATCTAGAGAATGACGAACTTGCAGTCCGAATCCAGATCCCAACGAAGCCACAAACGAAGCGAGGTCTCCTGAGTATGGTCAGCTCCATATACGACCCATTAGGAATCATTGCTCCGAGCACCATACGAGCCAAAATCATATTCCAGGACGAGTGCAGGCGAGGCATCGGGTGGGATGAGCAAATGGCCGAACACAATATAGCCGCTTGGCAGCAGTGGCTAAATGGTCTTCCCCACTTGTCTTAAGTACGTATCCCTCGAAGTTACCACCCTGAATGCCCAAATCCAATAACTACGTTACAACTGCACCACTTCTGCGACGCCTCCCAGCAAGCATACGGGGCTGTATCCTACCTCAGGATCACAAGTGGAGACAGAGCCCACTCTACCTCCTTTGTGTGTCGCAGAGCCAAGCTCGCTCCTCTGAAACGACATACCATACCTCGGCTCGAGCTATGTGCGGCATTGTTAGCGGCCAAAGCAGACAAACAACTGAGAGAAGAACTAGAGTTGCAGATCGACAGATCAGTGTTCTGGACAGACAGCATGGTCACCCTTCAATACATATGAAACACTGAACGGCGTTTTCATACCTTTGTGGCAAACCAGATTGTAACGATACATGATAATTCCGACGCAGAACAATGGCGACACGTAAGCTCCAACTAAAACCCAGCTGATGATGCCAGCCGTGGACTGCATGGGGCAGAATTGAACAAGGACTGCAGATGGATTCAGGGACCCCCCTTTCTCCTGTTGGGAGAAAACAATTGGCCAAAGAACCCAAAGACGATTTCTAACCTTGCAGATGGAGACCCTGAGGTAAAAGGAGATGCAACAGTACTGGCAACGGGGCACTGACCAGGGAGAGAGTACCCTAAAAGGGCTATGGGCAAGGTACTCCTCATGGCATCTGCTTCTGAAAGGTGTGGCGTGGCTCAGGAGCTTGATACAGTGGCACTTCAGCGATCCAAAAGAAGAACATCGACTGAAGATCAGTGAGTTGGATGAGGTAAGATTGGCTGTCTTGCAACTGATACAAAGGGAGGGATTTCCCCAAGAGATGGACGCGCTGGAACGAGGACACTCCGTCAGGACTGGTGACGTAAGCAGACTGGAACCTTACCTGGGTGCAGACGGCCTGAGCAGAGTAGGCGGCCGACTGAAGCGTGCTGCTCTCCATCCAGGCCAAAAGAACCCCATACTGTTACCCAGGGATGAAAAAAAACAGAGAACTTATCGTACAGGAGGTACACTCGACCAGGGCTGGCCACTCAGGATGCGATCACACTCTAGCTGCACTACGCGAGACATATTGGATACCCAAGTGCTGTAAGATGATCGACCGAGTACTACATACGTGTGTATTTTGTTGAAGAAGCAATTGGAAGGCTATCCACCAACGCCAAGCTGACCTGCCAGAGGACGGAGTACATCCAGAAGGTTCGGCCATTCACCTGCACCGGAGTTGACTGTTTTGGTCCCTTTATGGTTAAACAAGGTTGGGCCCGGGGGAAAAGATGGGGATGCTAGTTTACATGTCTGGCCACAAGAACTATACACCTGGAAGTCCTCACCTCACTGGACACAGACTCATTCATCAACGCCTTGACGAGGTTCGCATCCTGCAGTGGACTTCCCAAACTCATCAGTTCCGACAATGGAACCAACATGATGGGAGTGAACAGAGACATATAACACCATCCATCATCACTACATATAACACCATTAAGGTCTCTCCCTCGGCAACTCCACGCCAGCACGTCTCTGGGACGAGATGCGGAGACTGAACTCCCGCCAAACAGACAGGCTTCCTGACACTATCCTGCGCCAGCTCCACACCCAGAAGCTCCCTACAGAAGTTTGTCTCGCTCTCTCGGCATTGGACTATTCTACAACCTCGGCAACCTATCCAGCCACGGCAGACAAAGTATTCCAAGATTACACAGCTGTGCGCCATGCTGCCGCGAACAACTCAACGGCCACACACCTTTGCGCCATGCTGCCGTAAACAACTCAGCAGCCACACCATCACTTAGCTCCGGTCTCTTCAACCAGATCATCACTCCTTAGAGAAGTAGCATTCCACCAGACAAACAAGACATGAGGGACCTGCTACAATCTCTACACCGCAGGATGGACACCCTCGAGCAGCTCTACTCCTCCAAGCCTGCTGCTGATCCTGCCCCGGCCCCACGCACTGTGTCCTACCGACACCGACATCCCCGTCCTACCTCAGACGCCATCACCAGCCCCCTGCAACTACAGGAGGAGGAAACGACGTCAACGGGGATTGGTAAACGCCACAACGTCTGTCACTTCAGGCGTCTCACCGCTGCATGTCGCCGACCACATCCACGGACTCAGCCAGCCACGTGTACGGGCCTCCCAGCGCCTCCTCACGCAGCCGAATGGGCTGCCCAGTGCCTGGCCTACCAGTCCTCCAAGATACATCGACACACACGGACTCCCTTAAAAACCTTTCCTGTGCCCAAAGGAAGCTTCTAGGTAGTGCAACTCGACTTCGTGGGACCTCTTCCATCATCCTGTGGGAACACCTACATTTTCACCTGCATTTACCATTACACCAGGTGGATGGAAGCCATTAACATGCCTGATGCTACAGCAGAGTCAGCCGTCAGCGCCTTCCTGTCTGATTGGGTCTCCCGCTTTAGTCCTCCCACGACTGTCATCATTGACCGAGGAGTCCAGTTCGAGTCACAACTCTTGCATAATTTATTTTTTATTTATTTTTTTTATTGAGCACCCCCCCCCCCCCCTACATCCTTGTGTAAGGTGAAGCACAGATGCATTTATAGCACCCAACAGGGGAGCATGCTAAGTTCATGCTTGTCTTTATGTCTCATGAGTTAAGGGCGTACAAGCCTGAAGAGTCAATGGTTTATGTCTAAGCAAGTTATTGGAAGCTCCAACAACTCTCCCTGAATACGAATTCGCAACTTTTAATTTACACCAGGTACCTACTTTACTGCTAGGTGAACAGGCACCAATTGGAGCTAGGAAATATGTCCAAACAACTTTTCCACCGGCCCGGGAATCGAACCCGTGACATCTCGCTTGCGAGGCAAGAGCGGTACCGTTCTACCAATCGGCGCCCCCCTCTGGCATAATCTCCTGCAGTTCCTCGGCACTACTAGGCAACACACTACTGCTTATCACCCTCAGTCCAACAGCATGATATAGCAGTTTCATTGTCAGCTGAAGGACGCCATTAAGGCACAGCACGACCCCCACAGCTGGACGGATGCTCTTCCCTTAGTGCTACTTGACCTCCACGCATCACACAAAGAGGACATGGACTGCAACCCAGCGGATCTCACCCTAGGCTAGCCCCTTCACCTACACGGAGGACTTCTCACTGACTCCTGACCTTGACCACTTCACTCCTGTTTTCCGTCACTACCTACTGCAAACACTATGGCAAGCAGTTTCTGCATTCAATGCTATTGCCCCACACCAGCCTTCCCATCGCCCTGAACACATCCCTACTGCACTACTCAACGCCGAGTACGTCTTCGTCAGGCGCGATGCTCACCGCACCCAATTCAACTCCCCAACGACGGACCCTTCCCGGTATTTGCACGGTCAGCAAAGTTCCTGACGATCATTCGCAATGGTAGACACGACACCGTCAGCATCGATCGAGTGAAGCCGGCCACCTTTCCCGATGGGGCCCCAGCCCAGCATTGCCCCCAGCAAACCACGCCTTGCAGCACCACCTTGCTCACAACAGTTCTATGTGCCCTCTTTTTTTATCAGGTACCTACTGCTCCTGATGAGGATCATGCACCTAGCCATGTGGAGCCAGACATCCCACCTAGCGCCCCCGAGGACTGTGCACCTGCCGCTTGAAAAACACAACATTTCCCCCCCCCCCCCAACAAACCACGCCTGCTCCCCCTTCACCTGTCTGGTCACCATTGCCGCCTGCAGCACCCTCTTTTCTCCCTCAGGTACTTACTTTTTCTGATCCTGCATTCGGCCCTATGAACCCAGAAACCCCACCCGGCGCCTCCGAGGACTTTGCACCTGCCGAGAGAGAAGCACCACATTCCTCGCCTGTTCCTCCCGCCGTTCAGCCTTCTCATATCTATAACCCTCCTTCTCCCTATGCTTCTCCCACAGATTGTGTGTCACTCTATGGAGTCGTCACCCGTAGCGGCCGTGTGATTACACTGCGTCCATTATGTCTCGCATGTGGGATACAACCCTGTCGACAACAAGTTTCCTGCAGCGCTGATGATGATGATGATGATAATGGAGATAAAATTGCAATGGTTTACCATGGAAAGGGAGAGAAGAGGAAAGATAGAAGGAAACTTATGAAACGGGAAGTGAAGTAGTATAAAATAAGAGAAAGTGGGCTATCCAGCAAGCTGAGACGATTTGATTGACTGTGGTGATAGCCGCACCAAGAGGTCGCCCGAGCTCAATGAGGACGCCGGGGGGGGGGGGGGGAGAGTTAAGCTAGCTAGCAAGGAGATGGAGATATTTGCTAGTATGTTAGTTGGAGAGGTCTACTAGGTTCTTGTGCAACTAGTAGAACACCCTCATCTTTTAGTATTAATATTATGGTAAAAAATAAGGCGAGTCGAAAATAAGGGACTGGAGTCAAGAAGTTATTTATGATGTGGTGTATAGTGGGTCTGGCCCTTGGGTGCTTATTAGTGTTGGTCAAAAGGAGGTGTAATTAAGGATGTGTTATTTGTTTATTGTTTAGTGTACAGTAGTTCTGGCTCTTGAGGGTTATAGAGAAGGCTTTTAGGCCACCAGTTGTGTGATCTTGTGGTGCCCTCTGTTTTTAGTTGAGTATATATTACTTCTTCCATGACTTTAGTTTGTACCACACTCCCTGTTCTTATGTTCAATGGTAAAATGTTGCATTTTTCGTGAAGCTCATTTATTTTGGTTGTGTATAGGGGACGTTGTTTGGAGGCTCTACTGATGGCTTTGTTTTGTGTTTTAATTGGTTGGTACGGCTGATCGCGTTTAATAGTATTGGCGGGTATTCAAGATGTGGGTGGACTTGTGCTTTAAATAAGTGTAGTTGTATTTTATCTTCCATTTTACTGGATCTTCTTAGTTTTGTAAGCTGTATTTGGGCCAGTCTATTACGTTCTGTTATGTGTTTATTTATTCCTGTTCTTGTTATTGTTAGCCTCAGTATTTTTCCTTCGTTTGAGTAGTGTATGTCTTCGTTGTTTACTGTGATAGGTGCTGGGTTTATCCTTGAAATGTGCATGATTTTCAGTTCTGTGTATTAGTTTTTATTTTCCATTTCTACTCGGAATTATTGATTTGTACTATGGTGCGAGCTGTTTTTAATGCCATCATCTGTTTGGCATTGCCTGGATGGCGGATGATCTGGGTGACCTTATCAGCATATGCATTGTATTCACCGTGAATTGGTGGCGGCATGTCTGAAGAGTAGATTGTGTAAAGAGTTGGGGATAAGTTACTTCCTTGTGGTACTCCACTATGAAGTCTGAAGTTTGGGCCTCTGTGATTGCCTATTATAATGTGTGCTTCTCTATGGTTTAAGAAATTACAAAGAAGAGAGGTGAAGTTGTTAGGGACCTCTTGATTGGTTATTTTATATTTAAGTCCTAGGTGCCAGACCTTATCGAACGCTTTTGCCACATCCCTTAAAACTACGTTGCACTGTTCTTTATTATGCATTGCGTTTGCTATATTTTCATATATAAGGGCTATGGCTGTGTTTGTTCCTCTATGTTACCTAAATCCGTGTTTTCTAGGGTTGTATTTGTATTCTAGTTCCAGGTATGTTCTAATTCCGTGATTAATTATTTTTTTCTAAAACAATATCCTGACTTTCTAATGGAAAGATTGGTCTGTAGTTTGCTACTGCTATGGGGGCTTTTCCTGGTTTCGGTATCAGTCTGATAATTGCTGTCTTAAATGTCTTTGGGTAGTGGCCTGAAGGTATGGATGCATTGAATACATTTCTTAGTAGAAATACAATGTTGTTTGGTAAGTGCTGTAAAATGAGTTTATTTATTTCACTGACACCGGGAACCTTGTTCTTAAAAGTGTTGATTGTTCTTACTATTTCGTCCACCGTGATTGGTTTGGTTAGTGTGGAAATGTCATCCAGTGTATTCAAATCGATCTTGGGACTCGGTTGCCAGATGTGGGCTATTTGCGACATATAATTGGATACTTCCCCTTCTGTGAGTGTGTAGAAGTTTAAGTTTTCTTCGTTGGTTATTTGAAAAATCTTATTCCAGAAAGATCTAAATTCCGGTTCTTGTTCGGTTGGATCTGTTAATTTGACTTGATTGCTATTTACTATATAGACTTGTTGCTGGAGGTTCCCATTAAGTGCTATATTTTCTGCCAGAACTGCTTCGGTTTATGGTAGTTTCCTTCCGTTTCTGAAATCAACTTTTGCCAGTTCCTGTTGTATGCTTCTTTTGATTTTTTTTTAGCTGTTCGTGTATTATGTTGTATATCCGTCTGCGTTCTGGTGTCCATCATTGTTGTGTGATTAGTTTAATTAGGTTGCTAAATTGTGTCTGTATGATTCTTGATTGGTGTGAATATTGAGGATGTGGTAATGTTAGGTGAGTGGTCTTGGGTATGTTGTGTTCCATGGCCTGGCTGACGTGCTCGTACCATGTGTCCAGTGTTAAGAACCACGCCACCAATTGTCATGATCTACCTACCCAGCTCTACGAACCACGCTATCTATTGTCCTGATCTACCTACCCATCACCACGAGCAACGCCATCTAGGGACGAAACCCGAGTATGACTACTCTTAGTTACCACTCCGGGGTTTCCCTTCTCCATATCCTGGTTGTTGCGCCACCTCCTCAAAGTCATCCTCGTCAACTCCAGTTCGATGAGAGTTCAGTTCACTCTGGGAAGTGACCACAGGATCACCTATCCTGGAAACCTATGGCACAGTGACTACCTACCGTCTTCTACAAAACTCAGCCTTACTCGTCAGCCATCTAAGCTCCGCACTTAAGTATTTGTTATCCTATATTGCCTCCCCGCGTCCACTTGCTTCAAAATTATTGTATGTTGTATAAATATGTATATACTGTTAATATTTAGGTTAAGTATGGTTAAGGGTAAATTATAGAAAGCTGAATATTTTGTTAAGGAATTTATGGTACTTTATTATACACAACAAAAACTCGCATCCTTTGTCTACCGTTTATAGTCGGATTGTCTTTGTTTTTTTATTGTTGTTGCCTGTTGGGATCTGGGTAGACTTTTAACTATATTCTAAATCCCCAACTCTTAACAAATGGCGACCGTGACAGGACACGACCTTAAGTGCCATATTTCTTAATCCCCTTGTTACTCATTGTTAATTATTCCTCCCAGTCACTTCTGTTCACAATTGCTTTACGGTGGTTTAAAGTTTCCTTCATATGTGTGTGCATATATTGGTATTATCGTACAGTAAGAGTGACAGACGTAGCATATTAGGTTCCAAGTGTCATAAGGCTTACCTGTTATTACACGTGGCAGTCGTGTAGTAAGTCTAATCTAGTGTAGGGAAGAATCCGGATCTTTTTAATGCCGAACCCTCGCTCCAGAGTAGGCTGTTCCATAGTCACTAGTTTAGGGTGAAGTGATATCTTGGGATGCCCCGCTCTACCAGGACCCCATAATTATAAAGCCTCAATTAATGTTCTTCTCATTATCTCATTCGGGGTCAATAATCAAGTAACTCAAGGGTTGTTAATCCGGATCTTTATATTAATGCCGTAATACGCCCTTCCTGTTTACTCAAGGGTTGTTAATCCGGATCTTTATATTAATGCCGTAACCCGCCCTTCCTATTTACTCAAAAGTTGTTAATCCGGATCTTTATATAAATGCCTTAATACGCCCTTCCTATTTCAAGTATCTAAGGGTTGTTAATCCCGATCTTTATATTAATGCCGTAATACGCCCTTCCTCTTTCAAGTCTCTTATCCTTATCTAAGGATCTTATCAGAAGAACTATATTCATAAGTGTAATTTCCCTAGGTATAACTTGGGTAGTTTCCGGGACTTTCTGGTTATCCACTGCCGTGATATTTTCTAGGGTAATCCGCTTATCTTATCTTTTGACCATTAGTTAATTTATCTAGGTTTTCTTAACAATGGCCACCTCAGGATTTGTTAAACTTGGTAGTCCTGGAGGAGTGGAAGAGCAAGATACCATTTCACATTTTGAAGCATGTGGAGGAGCGTGGAGAGGTTAATTTAGGACGTGCGGCTGAGCTGGCTGATGTGTATGCCTTGCTGGTGGAGTCACTGTGCCGTAGGGAACGTGGTACGTTCCGACATGTTTGGTCCTCCTCTGATGATAACCTTGGGGGCGTGAGTGGTAGGTCGAAAGGTTCCACACCTACCCCCCCCCCCCTGATGCAACCAAGTTTTATTGTTCTTACTGTAAAAACCCAGGCCATACGATCCAGTCTTGTAAACACCCAAAGTGTCGAATTGCTAAAAGTAGTTCCCTGGATCCGAAATCCAAACCAATAGCAACCACCAATGTGGAAAGGCCCCATCAGGATCTCTTCTCTACATTCACCTATGAGGGAAAAATTTCAATCATAGAGGGGTCTCGTTCTTTCCCTATTCGTATACTACGTGATACGGGCGCAGCACAATCTATCCTCCTGTTTAACGTCATTCCTGATATATCTACCGCATTTACTAATGAGAGTGTTCAAATTTCAGATCTCTCATCCCATTCTTCCTATCCCTTAGCTAAAGTGCACCTCTAATGTCCCTTGATTACTGGGGAAGTGCAAATTGCCATTAGGAAAGATCCAATGCCTGTGAGCGGCATTCATTTATTATTGGGTAATGACTTGGTAGGAGATCTAGTGGTTCCCAACATAAAGACAGTCGACTCTCCCTTACCTGTCAACTCCACCACTGGCCTTGAAGAAACTACTTCTCACCTTTTCCCATCTTGTGCTGTCACCCGGTCACAAAGTGTGCGACATGGGCCCTCTTCATCTAAAACCACCTCCAATATCTTCCTACTCACAGAAGATCTGTACAATAAGACCATTAGTAAGGATGAGCTCATTAAAGCCCAACAATCTGATCCATCTTTGTTCAAACAGGTGATGAAAGACCTCAGTGTGGACCATTGTACATCTTCGGCTTACCACCCACCGTCCCAAGGTTGCTTGGAACAGTTCCATCAAGACTTTCAAATCAATGCTAATAAACTATCTCCCCTCAACTATATAGTCCATCCTGATCGCAGAAAAGATTCACAACTTGTTCACATTAATCTCATGAAACTTTACCATTCCAGGCAGTCAGAGGAAAACATCCCAGAGGCTATAAGCCTACCTGTATTGCATACGGTTTTGTCAGGGCCGGAGCCGGAGACAGATGACATGGATCTATTGGAGAATTTAGACTTCCCTCTACCTAAAGAAAACCCTGCTAACAGTCACATACTCAACAACTTGGATGAGAATTTTTCTGTTCTGAATCCATGTCAAGCAAAAGATCTCACTAAGTTATTATCAACATTTCCTAAAGTCACGTCAGACCTCCCAGGGCTTTGCAATATATTTAAACATGATATTAAGCTAATCTCAGATGATGTACAACCCATTAGGCAATCAGCATATCGACTAAATCCACAAAAAAGAGAGATTATGAAAAAGGAGGTAGACTTTTTGTTAAAACATAACTTAGCTGAGCCTAGTACCTCCCCTGGGCTTCACCTTGCCTTCTCATTCAAAAACCCGATAGCAGTTTTCGTTTCTGTACCGATTATCGTAAAGTGAACCAGGTCACTGTCTCAGACTCCTACCCTTTACCTTTGATTGAAGATATAATAGACAGCATAGGCTGTGCAAAATTTATCAGTACGGTGGACATGTTGAAAGGATATTATCAAGTGGGACTCACGGATAGGGCAAAAATAATCTCAGCATTAATAACTCTATTTGGTCTTTTTCAATATTTGGTTATGGTGTTTGGCTTTTCTAATGCTCCGGCCACATTCCAGAGGGCAATCAATCACCTAATTCAGGACCTAGGTGGGACGTTCGCCTACCTGGATGACCTGGTGGTGGTGTCGGACGGCTGGGACGAACATCTGGTGCGTTTGGAGATACTGTTCTCACGACTGCAAGAGACTGGATTCACCATAAACCTTTCTAAATCTGCTTTTGGCCGGGCCTCAGTGACTTACCTGGGACATATCGTTGTGCATGGTATGGTGAGACCCAAGGACGCAAACGTTAAAGCCATCTTGTCCTTCCCCACTCCAAGGACGAGGCAGGAACTCATGCGCTTCCTGGGGATGTGCGGCTACTACCGTCGGTTCTGCAGTAACTTCTCCAGCGTGGCCGGACCCCTCACAGACCTTACCAGTTCTGCGGTCCCTTACATCTGGAACCAGAGGTGCGACCAGTCTTTCCACCGCCTCAAAGCCTTCCTTGCCTCCAAGCCTGTAGTCCACCCCCTGACTACACCTTGCCCTTCCATCTGCAAATCGACGCTAGCTGTGTCGGAGTGGGGGCTGTGCTCCTACAACCCGACCCAACCACTGATGTCCTTCACCCTGTGGCATACTACTCTTCCAAGTTGAAACAACATCAGACCAACTACTCGACCATAGAGAAGGTGGCCCTGGCTCTGGTGTTGGCAATAAAGAAGTTTGAATGTTACCTCCAGTCTTGCCCACAAACAACCCAAGTCTCCATCGACCATAACCCACTCACGTTCATCCAAACCAACAAGACCTCCAACCAGAGAATCCTCCGCTGGGCTCTCCTCACACAGCCCTATAATCTACAAGTCCGGCACATAAAGGGGGTGGACAACCTGATTGCGGACTCCTTATCCCGAGCTCCAGTGGAAATGCAGCAGCTACTCTCCAGACGCACCAGGTGATCACCTCCTTCGCGCCAGCGCTATGGAGGTCTTTGGAGGGGGGGGGTGTGTTACGAGCCACGCCACCAATTGTCATGATCTACCTACCCAGCACTACGAACCACGCCATCTATTGTCCTGATCTACCTACCCAGCACCACGAGCAACGCCATCTAGGGACGAAACCCGAGTATGACTACTCTTAGTTACCACTCCGGGGTTTCCCTTCTCCATATCCTGGTTGTTGCGCCACCTCCTCAAAGTCATCCTCGTCAACTCCAGTTCGATGAGAGTTCAGTTCACTCTGGGAAGTGACCACAGGATCACCTCTCCTTGAAACCTACGGCACAGTGACTACCTACCGTCTTCTACAATACTCAGCCTTACTCGTCAGCCATCTCAGCTCCGCACTTAAGTATTTGTTATCCTACATTGCCTCCCTGCGTCCACTTGCTTCAAAATTATTGTATGTTGTATAAATATGTATATACTGTTAATGTTTAGGTTAAGTATGGTTAAGGGTAAATTATAGAAAGCTGAATATTTTGTTAAGAAATTTATGGTGTTTTATTATACACAACAAAAACTCGCATCCTTTGTCTACCCTTTTATAGTCCGATTGTCTTTGTTTTTTTATTGTTGTTGCCTGTTGGGATCTGGGTAGACTTTTAACTATATTCTAAATCCCCAACTCGTAACACCAGTGATCGGCCTATTAGAGAAGTGTACCTGTTGTGTAAATGTGTGGGTTACGAGTTATTAAATTCTTGTTTGAAGTTATCTCAGTTAGCCCGGTTATAGCTGAATCTTAGCCTGGCCGGGATCTGTATTGGGGCTGTGGAGAGTGTGGCTATGATAGGGAGATGATCACTTGTGAATATTGGGCCGGGTTCGAGTAGTATGTTTATGTGGTGGTGTTGATTAGTCAAAACTATGTCTGGGTATCCTGTGTGGCCTGCTCTAATGTACGTGGGGAATTCCGGTTCGAGGTGTACTACGTTGCCGTGGCTCACTTGTGCGTTCAGCACGTGTCTTACTGTCTTGTTGGTGTGTTGTCCAAGTATGCGGTGTCAAGCGTTGAGGTAAGTAGGCAGGTATATTCCACCTCATCAATATGAGCATGTCCGCTATTGGAAAGATAGGTCTTCCTGGAGGGAGGTAACAGGTACCGATTATGATTGGACCCGTGGTGCTGTTAATTTCAATTGCCAGAAATTTTTCTTGAAATGCATAATGTATTTTATGTTTTATACTTCTTTTAATTGCTATAACTATTCCATCCTGTAACGGATTTTGGCTGTGTTTTTTTTTTTTTGGTATACTGTGTAATTGAATATCTTGATTTTATTTTAATTACACTTGTCGTGAGAATTTAATATGATGACGTCTGGGTCCAGGGTAAGATACATGTTGTATAATTCGTGAGCTCTTGGTGTGGTCAGGTCAGACAATTATGTTCATTTTTTTTAAGTCTGTTGATTATGAATGATGATGTCTCGAACTTATTTGCCGCATTTTAGATGGTCGATGTTCTCCTGAAGACCTCCTGTCAGTCAGCAGGCCAAGGCGGATTTTTTTAAATAATGACTGGTCAAGTCTCTCTATTCTGTTGTGTCTTGTGAGTATTCTTCCTTTCTTAATTAGTGTTTCGGTGTGGGTGTCTTCTAGGTTTTTGTCTGTGTATGTGTATTTTATCTTTCCTTGTCTTATTTCTACCAGGAGTCTTTCTGTTGAGACTATGGGGGAGCAGTAGTGGTGAAAAATCGTAGACCAATTTCGTCTCCTAGGTCTGCATTCTCCGTGGTCTTTCTGGGTGACGAACACAAGACCCTATTTTACAGGAACTATTAAAGACAAACAACAATATATCACACAGCTGGTGGCCAAGAAACATCAACATTAACGCAATCAGCCCGGAACCATTATACGCGAAAGAATAACACCACTTATATAACCGAAAAGATGGGGACTATCATACCTTTTCGCACAAGGACCTGGTGGGACCCCCCAATCACTAAAGATGAGGAACATTCCTTCAGTTACACAAGGACCTGAAGGGTCCCTCCAACAAACAACTAACACGAAAGACCAACACCAGATACATAACCGTAAAGATGGGGACTATCCTGCCAGTTACACAAGGACCTGGTGGGACCCCCCAATCAAAGATGAGGAACATCCCTTCCTCAACACAAGGACCTGAAAGGACCCTACGACAATCCCTAAGACAGCACTTTAAACTAGCTTAGCTTAGCTTATCTAACTTCCCTTGCCCCTGGTGGACTGCGGGACGTCTGTCATTGGTTAAGCCACAAACCAGCCTCCGCAAGGTGGAAAGCCCACCTGCTATCATTCTTCTTCTGTACCTCCCACTTCTTAACCATACCTTTCACTAAATCTTCTTTTTCGCCTGAGAGCCACGGCTCTCTTATCTCGGTGTTCTGACTGATTGACTGCTGTGTTAGGACAGCGAAATATTGAGATGAACATCCCGCCCAGTCAGGAGCAAATAAAGAAGACCACAGTAACACGAACTGCCCAGTGGAAAATAGACAAACATAGAAGATTAACACCAGTATCACGATCGGCCAGGTGGTACCATCTGGTCACGAATTATGAGAGACCACCACTCATGAAGGAAATAACAAGAAGGGAAGAAGCCATCTAACACCAACTGAGACTGGGGTACCCATGCGTATGGGAAATCATTGTACAAATACCAGACGTGCGACAGCGAAGCAGAAAACTCACTGCAACACTACCTCATAGAGTGCCCTGGAAAACACTTGGCTAGGAGACACATACAACCCCCTATCACAGCAGTGAAGGTTGCCAAAAGGCTAACCAGCAACCACTCTCAAGAAACTCTATAGTTTCTTTCCGAGCATTCACCCCACGCTAGTAGTGGAGATGTACAGTTAACTAAAAAGATGCTGGTGTTTTATCCCAGCAGTGGGCGGACCAGCATTTTAGCTTAAGGTCCGCGTAGGTAATATTCCTACATATCTTATAAAAAAACGCCGTGAGAGCAGACTACACCACGCTCTTAATCAGAGAGAACCTCCTCTCAGGAAGCTCCTCCACAGCAACCCCTCTACTACACAGCAACTTCCCAGCACCTGACTGCTCTGTATATATAATATACTGTATATATACAAAAAACGCCACTATGAGTTTCCTTTCTCATCCCCATCCTTAGTGCGAGATCTCCTCACATACGTATGTATGTGAGCCTAACAAAGAGAAAATAGATACACACAAAGAGAAATTAGACTACTGGCCACATGCGTTATGCTACAATATCATGGTAAGACTACGATCAGCCCTACGATGTGACCTTCCACTGATATCATCTATAAAAGTAGACTTTATAGTATGGTATTTTATTTTTTTCATGGAACTCACTTTTGGTGTTTTGTGTTGCGTGTTAACCTGTGGTGTTATTTTCGTCCTAAACCTCCATATTTTAACCACAAATTTGGGTCTGGAAAAAAATATGCTGTTGTTTTAACCTTTGTATCTCTCATTTATTATATCTGGCTGGAAATCCGTTCTGAGGAAGTGGTAAATAATGTGGCATTCTAGTGTGTGACCAGCTCCAAAAGTGACACAATTTTCTAAATTTCCTGGGACCACCTCCATTGATTTCCCCCCATTATGTTGTCATTCAGACGTCCAATAGGAATTTCTGGCGAGTCATAATTCAATTCCGATGGGAGTTTTTGTTTAATTGTTGACTTTTTGTTTAATCCTATGATGTATAATCAGTGGGAAGAAGTGGAATTAAATGATGATTCGGTTTTGGCCTCTTAGGTTGCCGTCAATATAATTCTTCATACGCCTCTCTTTGACTCATGCCAGGTCCACTTTTCCCCGCGGTTTTTAGTGTTAACTTAAGCGATATAAACAACTGATTAAAAATTTCCACTGGAATTGGCTTATGACTCATCCTGTATTTATATTTATATATTCATGAAATACAAAGTTAATGATAATACGATACCCAATTTATTGTCGTGAAATATATAAACGGTTATAACTCTTTACCAAACACAAGTACCTGTGATGAGACTTCTTGTAAGTGTTGGTAGCAGCCACCAAACTCAACGAAAGAGTCACCAAGGGATTAACACTCATCTATCAATACTCATCATCTACAAAGCTCACTTCCCTGCACTCAGTTTGACAGTGTTCTGTATAATCTACCCTTAAACAGTTTACCCACAAACCTAACCTAACCTAACCTATACCAAACGTACCTGCCAGATATCATCACCTGACCTGTGTTCCTTTTAATATTGAAGGTGTAGAATAGCGGCGAAAAGTATTGATTACAATGATAACATTTTACACGGTGTTCCCTGTAGGTAAGAAGATATGATCAGTGTTAGAATGTTTCGTGTATAAATAACTATAAATAAATAGACACAATGGAAGAGAGAGAGAGGGGGGGGGGGGGTTGACGCAGGGAGGAAGGAAGGAAGGGGAGGGGGAGGTATGTGTGTTAGGGGAGTGTCTTGATAGCTTAAACAAAAGTTAGTAACGGGAGTAAGCATCAGTATTTTAAGGTAGTGACCAAGTGGGTGTGCTGTGTGTCAGATGGTGACCTGTGGTGTAATGGTCATCTTGCTCGCCTCGCAAACGAGTGGACACGGGTTCGATCCCTGGGCTGGGTGAAACTATGGGCAAGTTTCTTTACGCTATTTACCTCTGTCTACCCATCAGTAATTGGGGACCTGGATGTTAATCGATTTGCGAATCGTGTTCTGGGGTAATGGTTAACCAGTGCAGTTGGAGAGATGTCCGGTCTTCTCGGACTATTCTTTGACACTGGATCATTCAGCGTGTTAACTTAGGGTGTGATTGTTGTGTTGGCGACAGCGTCTACACTTTCAACAAATTCACACCTAGGTGGCCATAGGGCCGGCCATCCTCATTACATGAGGGGCAACCATTATTATTATAATGTGTCACGTGTGTGTGTGTGTGTATGTGTGCTCTTATTCTCTAGTTCCTATTTCCGCCTGTCTGTTTACTGTATACTCTAATAGTTCCCTAAGAAGTTATACATTTTATAATTATTTACTTTAAGAAAACCTGATAGACTTAGTCTTCAGCGATTACTTGTTTACGGAAAAAATTTGTTTTTCGCTGGAGAGAGAAATGTGTCACAAAATGTTTTCCGTGATGTGAGTCCAACCGACGATAACCAAAATATATTGTGCCATAAACGAGTCCCTCACCACGGCTTCCTTTCAGGGACCCCTGGGTGACGTGGAATGGGACACAGAAAACTTTTAATTGATACCCACTTACTTCTCTGTACCCTCCTCCCTCCTTTGTGGCTCATGCTCGGCTGAAGTTCGACAATGATTTCAATCTAATATTCTTTTAAATTAATTTTCTGGCTTGTTTGGGAGCAATTATTGGTTTATCCTGAACATAATTTAAATCAACATGCAAAACCTCCGCCTCCATCGGTTCAAAGGGAAAATTTACTAAAACGGCGAGGCGAGATGAAAGTGAAATGTGTTAGGCACTATGTGCTGAGTGTGGCATTGTGGCTGGCACACTGTGTAGGGAGTGTGGCACTGTGGTTGACACACTGTGTGCAGAGTGTGGCACTGTGGCTGGCACACTGTGTAGGGAGTGTGGCACTGTGGTTGACACACTGTGGGGGAGTGACTGATGTGGAGTAGGGAGAGATTGTCTAACTGACACATTGTATGAGGTTTATTGACACTGAGGTTGAACTATGGTGTCGGGAGTCTGGCTGACTGTGACACATGGTGTGGGAAGTGCCTGACACACGGTATGGGGAGTGGTTGACACAGTGAGGGGAGTGGCTGACACTCTGTATGGGTGTAACCAGTATAATTTACATACTGTATAATTTAGAGTAAGTAATTAGTAACTTACAACCATGGATGTATAATGATGAACATTCATTATTCAGTGACCTGCAGAGGGTAAAGGTTGTTCATAGGTTATAGCCGTATTAAGCATCCCGCGGATGTCTTGTTTAGCCCGAGTGTCGCAGTATGATGCAACTCTCTCTCTCAGTAGTAGGTATTTCTTTAAACACTGAATAGATTGCTCATATGTGGTAATTGGATACTTTGCTTCACACTTGCAATGCCTCAAGTATGTTAGATAATATATTGATGATGGCACCGCCAGTTAAGAGTGATTCATGGGTTAAAGGGATCATTTACCAGACGATTATTTATACACGAAATGTAAACACTGCTGACTGTTGTTCGGCTTGACATTTCACGGAGGTGACTACTTCCTCCTTCTGGTGAGGCCTGTGTTGGAGTACCCATCTATACCACTCGTCACTCGACTAGACTACAACAACTGCAGAGCTTCCAAAACAAGTGTTTGAGGTCAGCCAGTGGCCAAGCGCCACCCTACCAGGAGACAGTGGAAACCATCCACCTAAGAAATAAAACAGAGGCCCTCAACTTCAGGTTCCATCGCCTAGGGAAGAAGGTTTGGGACAAGCTCCTGGACGACCCTCACAGCCCAGACCACCTACGCGGAGAAGGGGAAGACATCAACGGAGGGAGACCCCACGCCTGGTGGCCCCGGAGTCTGCCCGCACTGTGGGGTATGGGATGTTTGGGTTCACACTCCGGATGGGATGGAGAAAGGAAACTCACAATGTGCTCTCTGTATACATGTTGTATTGGATGTACAATGCAGTTTGGTGCTGGGAAGTGGCAGCGTGGTTACAAGCGTGATGTAGAGAGAGTTGGTTGGTGAGGGTGCTCAGAGGAGGACAGCTTGTGGGTCGCCATGCTCGCCGGCGGGAGCGAGGGCCGCCAGGCAGCGGCGGAGGAGGTGGTGTTGCTTGCTGCGGCTGTAGCTAGAAGAAGAGAGGTCACCACGAGGTCAGGTCTTAAATAGCGGGGGTAGGCGTGGCTTAGTAGTTGACCTCCACGATGTATGGCGGCGCTGGTTGACCCAGACCACGAGGCAAACACTGGGGAATTCGCGGGGTCGGCTACTCAGCGACAAACAGCGTTTGTAGGGAAGCTCCTGGACGACCCTCACAGCCCAGACCACCTACTCGGGGACGACATTAAGAAGATATTAACGGAGGGAGACCCCACGCCTGGTGGCCCCGGAGTCTGCCCGCACTACAACAACCCAACCCGCGATCCATCTATGTCCGCCGCAGTGATCCACCTTAGATTAAGACTTCGATGATATAAATTCACATTTAACAAGTCACAATCAAGTGAGTCCATAGCGTAATACAGTATAAGATGTTAATAAACTTGTAATTGTAAAATCAATCTAGTCATTGTCTACTAAAATAACCATTGTGCAATCTCATTCTAAATCCTAGGTTAGCTTAGTTAGCCAACAAACTCGGTAATATGTAAAACAAGGGGTGTCGTCCCCCTCTATTTAACTCATTAAACTTCTTTTCCAAACTTTCCCCCCCACGACTATATGATGTGACTTCTCCATCCCTCATGTCTGGCTGTGCCTTGAGTCCCAGCATGCTTTCCATCCTTTCCCCACCGTAACCTAAAAAAAAAAAAAGAAAAAAAAAAAGAAAAAAGTTGTTCGTGTCTTCATCCACCTGTTATCCTTCACTTTTCTTACTCTAACGAGCCACCACTCATCCTATCCCCTCTCCCCCACTCCATACCTAGACCTCATAGTGTCTTCTCCACTCCTTTTTCTCTCTCCTTTGGTCCCTCTCCCTCCCTTTTACACATTTTTCTCCTAGTCTCATCTTTCTTTACTATTTTTCTCTTCCCTTCCATCCTTATCTTTTCTTCTCTTTCTACCCTCACCGCATTTCTCCTCTCCTTCTCCTCTAACTGTCGTCTTTTTTGTACCATCACCATTTACCATTCTTCTCTGCTGCGTTTCCTTTCCACATTTTCTTTCATTCCCACTTTCATTTTTGTCACTGATCTCTCTTTCTCTGGCCCTCTTCCTTCCCCCTTTGCTTCTCTTCTACTCCCTATCTCCCTTATTTATGGTTCCTGCTCTCTCTCTCTCTCTCTCTCATGTTCACCCCTCGTCCAGTCAATGTTTTCCCTCATCTCACTAAAGGACCGTAAAACATAAACCACTTTTCTATGTGAGTGAGAGAGGGACGTGTTGTTGTGGGTCGATCACCTGTGGCAACTTATTGTACCTTATTGCGTATAAGTTTTGGTTGGATTAGCATGATATTTCTCTCCTTTTGTTTTCTATTTTTTTTTAGGTCTATGTGTAAACCACCTTTCCGGCAACAACCCCCTTCTTCCTTTCCGCCTCCTTCGTTCTTCCTTTCCGCCTCCTTTCTTTTTTCTTTCTACCCCCTCTCTTCCACCCTCTCATTCTCCACGTTTCCTCTCTCTCTCTCTCTCTCTCTCTCTCTCTCGCTTGTTCCTCCCAGTCCTGTTCTTTGTCTTTCATCTTTCAGTTCCTTTTCCCCGCTGCTTCTCTACCTCTCCTCTCCCACATTTCTCCCTCTCTTTCTCTCCCTCCCTTTCTCCTCTTTCTCCTCCCTACTCTCTCTCCTCCTCCTACTTTACTTTCACTCATTCTCTTCCTCTTTGCTCTCCCCCTCCTCCTCACTTTCCTCCTCCTCCTCCTCATCCTTCTTCTTACCCGACAAATGAAGGAATGTGAGTATAAAAATCCTACTAGAATAAGGGCTGGGAGAAGCATTATCAAGAAATCCAGGGGTGGTGAATTTGAAAGGGTTAGCATATTGGCCAGGTTGATCTATGAAGCCAACGCACAACTCTCTCTACTCAATTCAAGGTGGAACGAGTAACAAGAACGCTTAGGTTCATTTCAAGGAACATCCGGAGTGTTAACCGCAGAATCAATGACCTACAATGGTATGTTAAAGTTTTCAACATTGATGTAATTGTTTACAAGAACCTAACACGTCCAGTACCCAGAAGAAAGCTGCACCCAGGATAGCTGGGTATACAGCATACAATAGTGGAGCAGGAAGTGGTCTGCTTACTTATGTAAAGAATGGTCAGGTCTGTAAATGGATTAAAACTCACAATGATGAAAGTATTCACTATCAACAATTTACAGTAAACACAGCAAACAGTCAATTTTCGCTGTATAACATCTATGTTCGGTGTAATGAGCTGCGAGCGGACGTGTTACCAAAACCATCAGGTAACAATGCTATGTTGTGTATGGGTGATTATAATTCACGTCACACTGTCCTCAGTGATGTTCAGTAGGGGGCAGGGAAAAAACACTTTTATTTGAGTTGCAGGCTGCACTTTTCAGGCATCGTTTGTATGGCTGTAACAAACACCTGTGCAAAATTTCATGCCATTTCATGCATACTTACCCTGCCGCATCGCGAACGACTTTTTGTCAACTTTTAGTGCATACCAAAAATTAGGTGTCATTTAATGTTTTCCAGGATAATGATAAATTTTACATGGGTGACGTCGATTTACTTCACATGTTATTTTACAGGTACACCGTATAGAAAATCATTACAAGTTCATATTGAAATTCTTTTTTGTGCGGAACCTTGGCATCATTTTCCTAGACAATAATTTTTGCCTAATATATCCATCTCTCGATTCGTATCCCGTCACTTCAGTGCAAGCTTCAGTCATCACTTTTATGCCTCTCTCGACCGCCTGAGTGCTGTTTGGCCACTTGGGCACCACTAATGGTGTCTCAAGAATGTCATTAACCTGTAGATTTGACAGAGAAGCAATGTAAGGAGGCTCAGTCTTGAGTTCATTCTTCCAGTTAATCATAGAATGATAGTTTTTTGCTTGCCACTTTAGTTTCGGAATCACCACCTTTCTC
The DNA here is from genome assembly GCA_958450375.1 of Homarus gammarus. Lineage (NCBI taxonomy): Eukaryota > Metazoa > Arthropoda > Malacostraca > Decapoda > Nephropidae > Homarus > Homarus gammarus. The sequence continues at coordinate 72,459 of CAUDMG010001802.1, forward strand.
ATGTTGACTACAGGAGGCACATCCTCATTCCCATCTCCATCTTTACCCTCCTCATCAGTATAGTTTAACAAATTCTCGTCAACAGCAGCATCAGAATCTTCCTCCTCCTCTTCAGATCTGCCAGTGCATTCTTCCTTTTGCTGATTCTCCTCTCTAATTGTTCTTATCATTGAGACAGCTTTTTCTCTAACAGTCATGTCCTCATCTGCACACATACCAAGAAGTTGATCTGTGTGGGCGAAGTATGCATTTCTCTGGACAGCCTTCTTCACTATCGTCTCCTCCTCACTATTCAGGTGTTTCATATATAGCAGGGACTGGAATACGTTCCTTGAGCCGTGTGTTACGTAAGGGTGTATCCTGATGTAAAACCACATTGGAGCACTGAACTTTATTATTGTAATGACAATTCTTTTCAACTCATGGCTGGGTCTTGATGTTGCTACATACAGCCTGAGGATTCTACTCCATAAGGTGTTGCACCTTGACACACTGGGAGGACCTGGCTCAATAGCAGCCAAGTCATCTTCAACAACACCTGTGATAACTCCTTTACAAATCCTATACAGGTATTTCTGATCCCAGGACAGATCTTTCTCCACTTCATCATTAAACACAGGGAAGTCAGGGAAACTGACTGGCTGGAAGGCGACAACTGGAAGCTCAGACAAAGACTCCTTGATCTGCTTTCCAATGGGACCACGCCAATGCTCAGGACCACTTGGTTTACCATCATAGTGATAAAAAACTGCGCGGAAAGGCAGCTCATTTCCGTGAAGCTGACATATGAAATAATGGAGCGGGTGACCAAGTAACATTTCAAGATGATGAATGACTCCATTTTCTGATCCTACATTTACATTGGTTCCATCACAACCAACACACATAATGGGCTGCTGGGTTATATTTTTCTCCACCAGAAACTCGTGAATAGTTTTGGCAATCTGCTTTCCGTGGCCAGTCTTGGGAATCGCATGTGTGAGATATTCATTGCCAGGCTCAACCATTATGACATAATGATCTTTCACCATCATCCTCGAACTCCATTTCTCGGTCTTCTCATTCTTTATCATCACACGAGTGGCGGTCTTCTTACCATCAAAATAGAGTGACGTCAAATTATCTAAACTAGCCATCTCAATTTCTTGCCTCTTAAATCGGTATTTTTGTCTCGCATCCTGCAGCTTATGTGGTCCAATAACCTGACTCTTGTCATCCTTTGTGATAATGCCATAGTCAGTTAAGGTGGCAGTAGCAATGGCAGCTACTTACCCAGGTCTTCCCTACATTACAGTACAGTAACACAACAATGAGAAATGAAATAAGAAAAGGCTGATAATCAATATAGACATAGCACCATACTCATCTGCAACAAGACAACTTAAATGAAATAAGAGATATGAAAAAAAAGTTGATAAACACTGAACAGAACATTGCACCGCCACAGCGGCTGTTTGGCCATTACTGTAGGTAAATTTAAATATTTCAGTAGAAAATGCGGCAGACTAAACCTCGACATATCAGCTTCAAATTTGGAATGGAGTCTTAGATATGTATAAGGAACAATGCCTGAAGAGTGCAGCTTTGAGCAAAATTTCACTGCCCCCTAATGTTCAGTGTAACTCTAATGGAAGGTTGTTCGTGAATTACATCAATTATCATAATATCACTGTATACAACACAGACAAAGTGACACATCTGATGGGAGGCAGACTTTATTATGTGATTGGGTATAACCTAGTAAACAGTAATGTCAAGGCTAAGGTAATATCAGACCACGTAGTCAGTGATCATTATGCAATACTTTCTGAATACACTGTTGATGATGTCAAGTGTGAACCCCATCCTAAGCTCAGAATTAGAATCCCAGATAATCTTAAACTGCACTTCAAGGCCTACATCCACAGATGGTATGCTGGATATACACCTGGGACAGTGGATGAATTTTACTGTGATCTTGTAAATGTCATTACCGCATATTATACCGTACCACCTGGGTTAAGTCAAGGAGGAAGGGGGGGCAGCACTAAACCACCTCCGTGGACACATGACTCCATCCTCGTCAAAAAAGGAGAGAAGGTAGAACAGCTAGCCAACACTTATAAGCAAAATAAAATTAGTGATAACCTCCTGGCATTCCTCAAAGCTAACAGAGCATTTCGTGAACTCAAAAGTCAGGTGAGAAAACCCATTGGGGACAATAATTACAGGGGATTGATAGAACAACCACTCTAGCAGAAGTGTGGAACAAATTTAGAGCCTTTACCAAGTTACCCACCCCAGTCCAACTTCATCACAGCCCCGCAGAATATGCTGACATGTTACTAGACCAATGGTCCAGTGTGTCACAAATCACTGCCCAGCCTCCTGACATACAGCAATATCTAAAAGCTACGCACATTAATAGGGGTTTCAGTATTGAAATTGCCTGTTCCTCACCAGACTTTACTGACCAGTTTCCTAGAACTTACCACGAACTAACAAGAGCACTAATAAAAGGTGAATCATCCTCCCCTGGTGAGGAGGGCATAACCTATAGCACCCTTAGATTGTTGAATGAGATACCTAACCACCCACTGCTCGACCTGTATCAAATGAGCCTCTCACAAGGTATTCTGCCAAAGACATGGACTCAAGGATACATAGTACCACTCCCTAAAGCTAACTCTCCAAACTGCAGGCCCATTTCACTCACATCCTGTATGTGTAAAGTCCTTGAAAGAGTTGTTCTCAATCGTCTCATGTTTCAAGTCAAAGACGTGCTTTGCAGAATATCTTGTTCAGTCAAAAGTTAAGGCACAAACAGCCTTCATAAACCTTAAATCAGCCTTTGATGCGGCTAATTGTCGCGATCCCACTACCCTTTATACCTGGGGAGTGAAACCTACCCCAAGTTATTAACAAATAAAGGAACAAATAGGGAACACGGAAATAATTATCCCCACAAAAACCTACTCAACTAAATGAACTTGAATAAGTATGAACAAGTTGAAATAAGTAAGTCACAAAAGGGAAGATAATTAATTAATTCAATTTATGTTCTAAAGGGAGTAATGACTAGCAAACATGAATTTAAGGGTATAAGTAATTGTATATTAAAATAAGAGTGATGCCGGAAGGGTGAAAATATACCGTAAGGAGTTAGACCAAACGAATATTACTTAACATAACTATATTACACAGACATACAAAATATATACATACAACAATCCCTACAAAATAGTTATTTCCTGCCAAACAGGAGATTCCTTACCACCAGGATCCCTTCCTAGGCCTAACTAAATGTGTCACTAATACCTCATACCCCTAGGACATTGCAGAAGACTGGACAAGGCACTAGACAAGGGTCAAGGCTAGAGAACGAATGGACACTTCTACCATATGCCACGGTTTTTCGCTACTGGAGAAGCGTGGGGCACGCCGTGGAGGAGAGGATCTCATATCACGTGATCCAGGACATTTGCTGGATAGTATATAAATTAATTAATACTACTCTTGATTTGACTTAACAGAGTAAGACAATGATGCATATTAATAACATACATAAATATACATTTAACCTTAGTAACTAAGAACAATAATAATATAATAAGTACAATTAACAAGTTTATAGCTTGTGTGAAATGTAGGCGTGAACATATGCCTCACGCTATGCGAGTTCCCGAGCGCTCAGGCACGTGACACCTCCCCCCAAAAAGTGAGCTTACAACTAACTGGAAGCGAAAATGGATATACAGCTACACAGTGAAAGTAATAACTAACACAATCAGTTTAAATCAATATGAAGCAAAATAATTCATAATATAAACACAAGGTACTCAATGACAATAGTTTCTAAATAATCAGACTCGAGAAAGTGCATCAGCCAACACGTTCTCTTTTCCGCGGATATGGGAAATGTTCAAGTTATAGGGCTGAAGTGATAGAGCCCACCTCAAAAGTCTTTGGTTGGTATGTTTCATCTTGTCAATAGAAGTAAGTGGGTTATGATCAGTGAACACTTGAACGGGATAAGCAGTGCTGCCAACATATACTTTGAAGTTTTCTAGTGCCATGATCAGTGATAAAGCCTCCTTTTCAATGGTGGTATAGTTTCTTTGATATTTGTTAAATTTTCTAGAAAAATAGCACAGCGGATGAAGCACTTGATCACTCTCACCCTCTTGCAGAAGCACAGCACCGGCGCCAATTTCACTGGCGTCGACATGGAGAGTGAACTGTTTCTGGAGGTCAGGTGCAAGTAGTACAGGAGCATTTGCCAGCAGGGATTTAAGATTCTCAAAAATTCCTGGCAAGCCGTATTCCACTTGAAGGTTTTCTTGCCACTCAGCAGGTCAGTCATGGGAGAGGCAACGGAGGAGAAGTTTGGACAAAAACGGGGGTAGTACCCCGCCATACCCAGCAACCTCATCACACTCTTCTTATCGCCTGGCACTGGATACTGTTGAATTGCCTCAATTTTGGCTGCTATAGGCATGGCCGAACTCAGTTTTGACGAGGTTCACCATCAGCCTGCTTGCAGCCAGTACGGAGAAGAGGGCTTGTAGACGACTCATGTGATCTTCCCAGGAACTGCTGAAGACGATGAGGACGTCTAGGTAACAGCGGACACCTTCCAGACCAGACGTGATGAAATTCATGAGGCGTTGAAAGGTTGCAGGGGCGTTCCGCATACCAAACGGAAGGACTGTGAATTGGTACAACCCCTCAGGAGTGACAAAAGCAGAGATGGCCCTGGAGCGTTCAGTCAGTCTTATCTGGTGGTAGCCCTGGAGGAGATCCAACTTGGTCACGTACCTTGCCTGTCCAAGATCGTCGATCACGTCGTCGATGCGTGGCAAGGGATAACCATCGGGTTCAGTGACAGCATTCACCTTGCGATAATCCACACACAGCCGCATTGACCCATTCGGCTTTGGAACTAGAACAACAGGGGATGCCCATGGACTGATGCTGGGTTCGACGGGGCCTAACTCTTGAAGACACTGTACCTCGGCTCGCACACACTCCCGCTTGAAGGCATTAAGACGGTAGGGACGCTGTCGGATTGGCTTAGCTCCCCTGGTCTCAACGTCATGCTCCAGCACTGGACAGGAGAGTGGGTAATCACCAACTATAATAAGATACTCCTGTAATAGAGATTTTATATTATTGGCTTGGTCACTAGAGAGATGGCACAACTTTGCACTGGGGTCCTCCAAGATAGTCGAGTTTTCAACTTTTACACTAACCCATTCATTATTTCAGAAAAACACTGATCTTTATCATCCTTACACTCTGGCACAATGATACAAGTTGGCAAGGATTGATCAACACAAGCAACTGCTTTTCCCAGGGTTTCGTTACGAACATGATATGACTTTAAAAGATTGACATGGATAAGGCGTTTTTTCTTACGCCGTTCAGGGGTGCTAATCACATAATTCACGGACCCCTGTTTCTCTAGTACTTCATATGGACCACTGTATTTGGATTTAAAAGGGTGATCAGGTAAGGGCAGGAAGGCCAACACCTGCTCCCCCACTTGGAATTCTCTAGGTTTTGCCTGATGGGCCTTATCAAAATGCAGTTTCATTTTCACCTGAGCACACCTTAAGTTGGACTGGGCAAGTTCTACAGCCAGACGCAACTTCTCCTTGAATTGGACCACAAATGAAGCTAAGGGCGTCGCGCCCTGATCACTCAACCAACACTCTTTTAACACCTTAAGAGGCCCTCGCGCTTCATGTCCATAGACGAGCTGGAAGGGCGAGAATCCTAGCGACTCTTGTTTACTGTCCCGAACAGCAAGCAAAAGCAGGTCAACTCCCTCGTCCCAATCCTTCCCAGTCTCCAGACAGAAGGTGCGCAACATGAGTTTTAGTGTCTGGTGAAATCTCTCTACCACCCCCTGTGACTGAGGGTGATAGGCCGAAGACCTCAACTGCCGGACTCCCAGGGTTTGCATTGCCTGATTAAACAACCGGGAAGTAAAATTGGAACCCTGATCTGACTGCACCACTGTAGGAAGGCCTACTTGAGTGAAGAAGTGGGTTATGGCTTTGATAACATTCTTCGCTGTGATGCGGCGCAAGGGAATGGCTTCAGGATAACGGGTTGCACAATCAATAATGGTTAGCAAGAACTATGATCACGAGGGGTCTTAGGTAAGGGACCGACACTATCTATGACCACCTTACTAAAGGGCTCTTCAATAACTGGGATAGGCTGCAGAGGGAATGGTTTAACACTGGGGTTCGGTTTTCCCGCTACCTGACAATCATGGCAAGTGCGACAGTAAGAGCTGACGTCTTTCTTCATCCTAGGCCAAAAGAACTGGGATAAAATTTTTGCATAGGTCTTCCTAACTCCTAAATGACCACCCACCCCATCATGAGCAATACTAAGTATGTCCTGCCGCAAAGGTTTGGGAATAACAACTTGATGATGAACTAACCAAGGGTGATTGGCAGGAGAATTGGAGGGACGGAACTTCCGCATTAATACACCAGACCTAGTGTAGTAGCAATTTGATTCTTGCTCAGCTTCTGTCTCAGTAACTGACCTATTGAGAAAACCTACCAGCTCAGGATCCCCTGCTTGTAGCTCAATAAACTTACTCCTAGTGATGGGAGAGGAACCAAAACTAGTGACATCTGGGTTCCTATCTCCATCAGAACTAATGTGGAGGTTATCTGGTTGTGGGGAATCCTAAAAAAATTCACTGAGACCAAGATCAGTATGGTCCGGCTGGATAAGATTATCCTCGGACTTCTCACAGTCCTGGAGGGAAACTTCATCAACTTCACTAGTCTCTTCTACCTCTGTACTGCGGCTCATGCTACGGGTCACAGCACATGCAGGGAACAACCCTGGAAAGTCTACTTCTAACTGCACAGTATTATTCTCGGCAGTGGGACAAGATGAGATCACAACATTAGGGAACATCATGTCGCCAACGAGGTCATTTCCTATCAATAGAGAGACCCCTTCTACAGGTAAGCTATCTACTACTCCTAACGTGACATAGCCTGACTTTATGGATGACCGCAGGTACACTTGACAAAGGGGAATACGCGAACCACCGGTCAAACCGTTCACAAGCACCCAGCTACCAGTATAGCATGAATCCAGGAATGGAGCAGCTTCTTTTGTAACAAGAGATAAGGCTGAGCCTGTGTCTCTCAAGAGTTTAACAGAAGTGGGTTGACTGAATTGATCCAAAGCTAAAGAACCAGGAGAACAAAATGGTTCAAAGGTTGATATCATAGAAGAGGGGGAAGCATCCAGGGCAACAGTCTGACTGAGGACAGTGACACAGGGCTCCAATAATTTCTCAGATTGCTCGGCCACCCTGACCAAAAGAGCGGGGGATCCTTGGTGAGAGGAATTTCTTTTCTTTAACTTGAGACAGTCGCTGATGACATGTCCTGGCTTCTTACAGTACCTGCAACTAGAGTTTCTCTCACCAGTAGAAGTAGATCCACCTGTCCCATGGACCATGGGCTCACCCGGGGTAGATGATGCAGAACCTGAGGGTCGGGTCGTTATGACACGAGGCAGGGACCCCGGTGTAGATGTTGGTGTGGGCCGCTTGAAGGAAGTGAAGGACTGGGACATGGGAGCATAAGACCTGAAATTTACATTTGTATTAGTTAAGGAATAATGGTCAGCCACTGGACCAGCATCAGCCAGGGTACAGATACCTCTCTGATCCAAGTGTGCTCGAATGTCGCCTGGGATACACTTTCTAACCTCCTCTAGCAGGATTAGTTCAACAGGCTTGCCATGTTCTACATGGGCAGACTCACTTTCAATCCACCTCCGACAAAGGACCTGTTTCTGCCTGAAGAACTCCACAAATGTTTGTTTGTCAGTCTTCCGGCAGTTACGGAACTGTTGCCGCTAGGCTTCAGGAACAAGTTTATAAGCGCTCAAAACCGCGGACTTAAGAAGGGCATAGTCTAGACATTGATCCTCAGAGAGGGCAGAAAACACATCTAATGCTTTACCATCTATAAATACGTTGAGACCATTGAGAAACAGGCCACTTGTTAAGTCGGGCAATTTTCTCAAAAAGAGAGAAGAATTTGTCTGGTTCTTCCTCATTAAATTTAGGAACACTGTTGAGACATTTGTCTACACTGAATGTTGAAGTATTACTACCCTGAGCCAAACCTCGATGTTTGAAAGTTTCCAGCTCCACCTCGAGTCTCTTGAGTTCAACTTGTAAGGCCAAATTACTTGGTGTAACAATTTCCTCTGAATTTCCCGACGGTTGGGCTATGATTTCATTGTCAATAAGGTAGTTGAGGACAGCCTCTTCTAACCTAGCCTTATTCATGGAATAGCGGCCTTCTACTTCATAATAAGAAGCGAGGGATTGCCACTCTGCCTTAGTAAGCCCCTTCAGTTCTTCGGCTGAAGGTGAAGCCAAAAAGCTTTTCAGGTCAAACATGTTGAACTCAAAATCGAGTAGCGAAAAAAAAAGTAACCGTGGCAGCTAAGCTAACTAGCTAGCTAATTAATAATATCAAAATGCAATCAACTGTGAAACACAGCAAGGGATTAACCAAACACCTGGTACACAAGATAAGGGTTAACTCACCAGTAGCTTAAGCAATAACAGGAGCAATATAAATGAACACTGTGAACACAGCAACTTGCATCCAAAAATACTTAGCGATGAAACAACACCTGGCGAGTAACAACACTTGATATGACACAACAATGGTGGTTAGTTCCCGGACACAGGCCCCCACTTGTCGCGATCCCACTACCCTTTATACCTGGGGAGTAAAACCTACCCCAAGTTATTAACAAATAAAGGAACAAATAGGGAACACGGCAATAATTATCCCACAAAAACCTACTCAACTAAATGTACTTGAATAAGTATGAACAAGTTGAAATAAGTAAGTCACAAAAGGGAAGATAATTAATTAATTCAATTTATGTTCTAAAGGGAGTAATGACTAGCAAACATGAATTTAAGGGTATAAGTAATTGTATATTAAAATAAGAGTGATGCTGGAAGGGTGAAAACATACCGTAAGGAGTTAGACCAAACGAATATTACTTAACATAACTATATTACACAGACATACAAAATATATACATACAACAATCCCTACAAAATACTTATTTCCTACCAAATAGGAGACTCCTTACCACCAGGATCCCTTCCTAGGCCAAACTAAACGTGTCACTAATACCTGATACCCCTAGGGCATTGCAGAAGACTGGACAAGGCACTAGACAAGGGTCAAGGCGAGAGAACGAATGGACACGTCTACCATATGCCACGGTTTTTCGCTACTGGGGAAGCGTGGGGCACGCCGTGGAGGAGAGCATCTCATATCACGTGATCCAGGACATTTGCTGGATAGTTTATATAATTAATTAATACTACTCTTTATTTGACTTAACAGAGTAAGACAATGATGCATATTAATAACATACATTAATATACAATTAACCTAAGTAACTAAGAACAATAATAATATAATAAGTACAATTAAAAAGTTTATAGCTTGTGTGAAATGTAGGCGTGAACATATGCCTCACGCTATGCGAGTTCCCGAGCGCTCAGGCAAGCGACACTAATAGAGACATCATACTTGAGCAACTAGCTAATTTGGGCATCCAAGGTAGCCTCCTGACATGGATAAAGGGCTATCTGTCCAATTGGTATACCAGTGTTCTGTTTAGGGGAGTTAAAAGTACCAGGATGAGAGCATTTGAGCTTGGTACACCTCATTGAGGTGTGTTAAGTCCCATGCTCTTTAAAATACTAATGCACAAGCTTATTGCTGACATTCCAGTTCAGCGGAATGAAACTGTCATATGTTATGCTGATGATATCTGCATTATGACTAAGACCAAGCCCAGGCTCTAAGCCTTGCTGGATGTATTTGCTCAGAGGACTGTGGAATTTGGTCTCATAATATCAGGTGACAAGACGAGGGTCCTCAATCCTCGTCCTGCTCACCCTCTGCCTCTTAACTTTAACATTAGCAGCATGCCTTTAGAACTATGTAGTTCTTATAAATATCTTGGAATTAATGTGAATGATGCAAACTTCGTCAGCAACTTTCGTGCCAAACTATTGCAGCTAATTAAACCTCTCAGAGCCCTTGTTGTCAAGGGCTATGGAATTAACATCAACTATGCTCATACGTTCTATCTTCACTTCATTCGATCTGTAGTTGACTATCATGCTCTCCATCTTGTAACTATTCCCTCTAAACAACTAAACAGCCTTAATGTAGTACAAAATGAAGCTATGGGCATCATTCTAGGATGCCCAAAATCAACCAGAATTTTAAACATGAGGAAAGAGTTCGGGCTGCCGTCTCTATCTGAGAGGATAACTCTACTTAATACCATGTTTTGTGTCAAACTTTTGAAGAACAATGGTCCCCAAATTACAGCTCAAACTGAGTTGTTGTTCTATCTCGCTACCCTTCAACAAAAGACTTTCTTTGGGGCGTGGCTTCATAAAAGTGTTACAGATCTCTTGAAACTGAATGTACCAATCGCCCCAGACGAACCCATTAATGACATTCCTCCTTGGCTGGATATATCAGTTTCAATTAATTACACTCCTTTTAGTAGTAAGCAAATGTTAAACACCGATGTGGTGAGATGTATTGTAGGGTAACGTGATATTATGTTGTCTAGCACTCAGGATGGATGGATAGAAACTCTAGATGTTGGTTTCTTATATAAAATATATTGTATACAAGACAGTCTGGTGCTGGAGATGCCGTGTGGTGAGGAGTTGGTCAAGAGACACGTTCAGTGAGTAGCGTGCTTGAGGAGGTATCTATGCAAGAGCTTCGTTAGAGGAGATGTTGAGTGTTGCTGTCCTCCATGTTGAATGAGGGCTGGACAGCGAGGAGCTTGCTTCGAGGAGGTGTTGCGTGTTCAGGAACGTAGGCCAGAATAAGTCTCAGTGGAGAGAATGCGAGCTTATATACACAGCAGCCGGAAGTAAACCCGTGGGAACTCGCCGGTTTCTTGACTCCGCTGCTTGGCTAGATGTAGCAGGTGGCGATCCCCCCCCCCCCCCCCCCGTGTTGCTAGGATACGGTAGCAGCTGGTGACGCCCCACCCTGGGCAGCTCGTTTGGTTGCTAGGATACTGTCGCATTGGAATGAGGCTGTAGTTTGTAGGGGAGAGATCTACTACAGTATGACACTAGAAACTATTAAATCACATAGGGAGCATTAAACCAAGTGAATGTTATGCTTTTACTGATGGTTCTGTGCAGACAAACACAGGTAGAACAGGTTGTGCATTTGTAATATATAAAGAAAAGAAGATGATAATGTTAAACAGGCAAAAGCTGAACAACTGGACCAGCACAACACAAATTGAGCTAATGGTTTTACCGCAAGCAGTAATAAGTATACAGTATACAGAGTATTGAGATGGTGGAGATGGAGAGACCCAGAGTAGGTCGAGGTGTTGGGTGGTGTAAGAGGAGCTTGTTTGCGTATAACACGCCTGACGCAGCAAATTTGTCCAGCCAGGGCTGGACATGTGACGCCCGGCAGGGCACCGCCAATGTAGCTATCCCCATCATAGAGCCAACACCCAACCTGTTTCTCTCGAGACGTTCAACACATAAGTTTAACTTGTACTTACTGTGTACACAGGTACACTGTGTCCATTGCATCGTTTATCATTGTGACAACATAAAAATAAGGCACATTAAGTACTCATTGTAAGTGTTAAGATTAGACTAATTACATACTGTAGCTATGATTGTTATGTAAATATATATTGGATTAAACATTTATGTATGATTGCCTATGTATGATTTATTTGAAATACTAAAATTAATTGTAATCAACAAGTTTGACCGAATTATAACGTTCGAGTTTAACGTGAAGAATCTGATTAACCTTTAAACGCCCGGAAGGTGCTGACAGGTATCTACTTAGCCACAGGCTACCTCAAAGGAAATGAAGGTGGGGTCATATTCTGTGACTCTCAAAGTGCTTTGAAATCAATGAGCAGTCCGTCAGGTTCTATGTCTAAAGTTGTCTGTGATATTAAAATAAATGTGATAACTGCCAATGACAATAACTTTCGTATTGAATTTCTGTGGATTCCGCCCAATGTTGGAATTAGGTATCATGACCGTGCTGATAGACTGGCCAATGAGGCATGAAAGAAAGAAAATGTTGACCGTGACCTTGGCCTGTCCAATGCTATACTTAAAAACATTCAAATCAGAATCATGAACTCTGATCTAGAAGAACTGAGAAATGCAGAGAGACCTAGCAGTTACAGCATTAGTAAATTTGACAAATTTTGTGACAATAGGTACCGGTATGAACATAATAACATGGCGTAATGTATGGCGTAATGTACAGTGGGGCATTGAGCTGCGCATTGTGAAATTTTTTTAGGCATGTTACCCCCCAAGTTATTTATATATAATTTTGTATAATGGTGTTTGAGCAGGGCTGGTATTTGATGCATAAAATATTTTTCTGTATGTATGTAGGTATGTTTGCAGCTTAATGTGGGATTTGATTAAGTTTAGTTTTAGGTTTGTAGTTCCCTGGAGTATGGAGCTATATCATTCATTGGCTGTGGTGGATACCTTTTCAAATAGGGTATAGTTTAGTATTATCTATTCAGTGCTGCTCTATTATTATTTATTTTGTGTAAAGTTCAATCAATGGTTATATTTCAAAGTAGTTCATGATTTATTTACTGTGCATATATTAGTGGTTTATTAAGGATTATATTTATTCTTTATTATCTTGTTTTAATTTATCTTATGGAACCTACACACTTATTATGGTAAAAACAAAATTATTAAATTTTATTTAAATCTTTTGTAATGTGTATAATTCCAAACCTTCACTCCCGAACTGTTGGGATAAAGGGAGGGCTGTGATTGAACCTTGGACTAAGTTGTGCTGAGTTGGCCATTTTTTTTTTGTTTTTGTTTTTGTTATGCAATATTTGTCCTCATTGGTATATTAATCTTTAACGTAATTCAAGTTGATAAGTTATGGCATAACAATAAGAAATTAAGGAGTCTACAATAGGCCGGTTAGCCCGTGCATGGCAGCTCCTGTTGAGAGTTACTACCACTCTATCGTCCATGAATCTATCTAGCCTCCTTTTAAAAGTTTCCAGCGTTCCAGCACTTACTACAAAGTTGCTAAGCTTGTTCCACTCGTCCACCACCCTATTTGTGAACCAGCTCCTCCTTAGTTAAGGACGTTTAGGTTACGGGCAAGTCGAAGGGAATGATTGAAACCCGTCTTTGGACGTATTCAATATTTATTGATGTGGTCAAAACCTGCAGAGGAGAAGGCGTTTTAATATTACAAGGTGATCCATCTGATACATAATTAGTTAGTCTCACACAAATTTATCTTAATTACACTTTATTAAACGTACTGACATAACACAAAGCTCATAACTCTATTAATCTTATCTTCGCTTCATTCTGCATTGTCTTATTACTCCAGGTTAGGCAGACACGAGTAGGCGTAATTAGTCAACAATATTTCAGTACCGAGAGGTATGTCATCACTTAGGCTGTACTTACAAGTGTGGGTCAATGCAGATCAGTATGATGTTCCAAGAGAAAACAGTATTGCGTAAATCGTCCCAGCACAAATTCTCGGACAGGAGAAGGCTGGTCTTCACAGCATCACTAGAGAGGGCGATCTGTCTCATGGAGGGGCTGGCAGCCACCGCCACCAATCTAAGACAATCCACTCAGCAGAACCAGGACTTGTCTGTAAACACTTCTACATCTGGCGAGGTCACAGGTCGAAAAATTTAATGGCATCACACGCCAGCACTGTAGCTGAAGCCAGCGGCGATAACACTCCCGGCGTTGGGCAATCGCCCAAGATTTACGGTGTGGCGTGTTCAATAAGGTATACACGGGTCACTGGCCTTCGGAATTACCTAGATACGGTTCGCACAAGCACCTGGCTCCCGGGGCTGTTGTCGTGACCCTGCCCAACAGCCGTTTGTTGCGAGGAAGATCTTCTCCGGTGACGAAGACAAGGTCGCCTTTCTGGAGATTACAGGTTGGTACTATGTACCTCTGTCTTTTGCGGAGTAGTGGAAGGTACTTCCTCACCTAGCGCTTCCAGAAGCGGTCTGCTAGGAACTGCACGTGCCGCCACCGTCGTTGATGTAAGTCTTTCAGAAAACGTCCTCCCAATGGTAGATCAGCATGTGGGCCACCGTGGAGAATGTGTGTTGGTGCACTTCACACATCGCTCCTGAACTAAAAAGACCTCTCAACAAGACCTCCTGCTGGACCCGGAACTGCGAAGACCGCCCTCTCTCTGGTGCCATTGTTGGCCATCTTCCCGGACCGGACCATCCAACACTGACATCGTCGACAACAACTCACGACCGTTATCGGTTTATCGAGCATTAGCTTGCCCTCCCCACTGGTGGTGTGAGTGACCCACACTTCAGCTGGAGAGCAGCTGTAGCGCGATATTCCCTACGTGGTTTGAGCTCTTTTCCTTCTACTGCTATTTTTCCTTTTTTCGCTCTGGCCTCGGGACCTGCACCCTCAAAAAGTGTATTCGTCCTGCGGTCCCCCCTGTAACTGTTCAACTCCCTCCCAGGAGATTGTGAACACAAAAGGGGGTTGGAGCAAGAACCCATCCCAGCCGAGTTTTTCCAGGAAAACCGTGATCGTGCGGGTCCACCTGGAAAGAGGGTAGCAATCCTTATCCTTCCCCAATAGGCACACTTAGCTCACGTCTATAAGTGAGCAGTCACATACACTAGGAAGTAGGTTTAAACGGGGCTCCGGGAGAGAAGCTCTGGAACCACTCTACGACCACCACCCGGCCATCATTGCCTGTGGGGAGTGCTGAAATTCCTCTGCTACTTACTCAACCGGAATAGGTAGGTTCTAAAAAAAAAAAGAAAATGCAAAAAAAAACCAACAGGTTCTAAAAAAAAAAAAAAAAAAAAAACACCACCACAACCATCGGTTATTGAGCGCGTACGCCCTCCTAACCGCCAACCTGACGACCCGAACCACGACAGGCTCCGCACAGAGAAAGTGGACCAGTTAAGCGCCTTCAACGAAACGCTGAAAAGCAGGAACACTGCCACCACCTCCAACAACTCCACCACCACTGCTACCGCCACTGAGGACGACAACTGGACGAAGGCAGAAAAAAAAACGCCGACGTGCTTTTTCGGGAAATGAATGCCGTCAAACAGCCCAAAAGGCATCCATCACCACCACCAGCTCACCTCCAACAACACTGCCAAAATTCCGGATCTCGAAAACGGACACAAAAACGACATATGCCGCCATCACAGAGATGGAAAAACTAAATCCACTGGACAAGTTCTCAGTGCATCCCAACCTAAAAGGGGAGATCATTATTCACCCCAAAGACAAGGACTCCGCCACCACCCTCGACACTTACCTGCAAAACACCACCACCGTTGCATCAACCAAGCTGGACCCCGAGCAGAAACTGATGAAGTCGGTAGTCCTCCGGTACCCAAAGGAACTACCCCTCGAACCCCTGGAGAACCACCCGAAGATCCTAAAAGCCGAGAGATGCTCTCCCCCGTCCGACAAGACGGCCACCACAAAATAAGTGCTCATAACGCACTATGGTTCACCCCCCAGCACCATAGACCTCAAAACCTGGGGGATCTACGAAGTGAGGCCCTTCGTTCCAGAGCCCCCGCGGTGCTTCAGATGCCAGAAATACGGGCACCATCAAACAAGGTGCACGTACAAGGAAATCTGCGCAATCTGCGCACAGAAGCACGTCACACACTCCTGCCTCACCAAGCTGAAAAATAGAGAAAAATTGCCCCCAAGTGTGCCAACTGCGGGGGCAAACACCACGCCTGGAACCCTGGATGCTCCGAGACGACAAAGAGGGTCCAGGCAAACCGACCAGCAGCAAGACCGGCCCCCACCGCCTGCACACCAGCCCCACCAAGTACCTTCGTGTGGGGAACCCAAAGGCCAAAACAACAAAGCCAACCTCCTCAGCCGGTCAACACCCAAAGTGCAGCCCAGTTTCCTGGCCTCACTACGGCCACACTTCAGCCACTCAAGCAGCAGACAACGACAACCACGAAAAAGACAAAAGAAGCACACACCAAGGCACCAGAAGGAATGATACACGTATCAAACCTAGCCAAGGTACTGACAACCTTCGCGGAGGGCCTAGCCGGACTACTGGGTCACAAGATCCAACCCACACAGCTCCAAATACTCATGGGGAGCGTCCTCGGGCAAGTCGCCACAGCTCCAGCCACCTCAGTGGAGGAAGCCACGCCAGTCCTCACACGAGTGACAGCCAAGGTACACTCTACACCGAAAAAGGCCACCAGAGAACCGACAGCTCCCAGAAAGAAATTGGACGTTTCAACTCCCCTGAACCGAACCACGGCCCAGAAGGCAAAAACCACAGAACAAGAAGATATGGACCTGATCCAGTCGGAATCGGACTTGAACATTATCCATCGAGGTCCACCAGAAGTCCCCGATGAAACAGTGGTGGAAAACATCAGCACCCTGAACATCCTTACATGGAATGCTCAGGGCATTAAAAACAAGAAACACCTCCTGCAAGAAGCAGCAGCCAAGGACAAGCTTGACATCATACTGCTACAAGAAACACTTCTACAAGAACACCACTGTTTCAAATTCAGTGGTTACAAGACATACAGGAGGCATTTCACGCAGGCGTCAACAAGAGGTTGTATGATCTTGGTCAAGTCAAGCATACCCTCCTCCGAGGTCACGCAGCAATTTCCATGTGGGGAAAACATCGAGACACAGGCCATCAAAGTAACCCTCCAAGAACGGGAATTAACTGTTCACAACATCTACAAGAACCCAAGGGGCTCACTGGAGGTGACTCAATTATTCGCTTCGGCCGCTGACCACGCCACACTCATAGGAGGGGATTTCAACGCACATCATCCCTTCCTGAGCTCGGTAAGCCCCACAAATGAAGACCGCCTACACCTATACACCACCTTTCAAGAAACACCCGAGATCTGCCTCCTGAACACCGGAGAGCCCACCCACACTAGGGGAGGAAGGCTAGATCTAACCTTCGTCTCCAGTGCACTACAGCCTTCGGCCTCCTGGCAGCTACACCCCACGCAGACCAGCGACTACTTCGCCACCCTACCAACGCTGAAGGTGAATAAACTCCCCACTCCACCCTCGCCGAGATGGAGATACAATACCCAAAAGGCAGACTGGGGACTCTTTAAGAAACACCTGGCTAAGTGGCGCGAAAAATCACAGCCGGCCGGCGCAGCACCCGTGGACGAGACAACCCTCCACCAACAATTGGTCGAGGCGTTCCACCAAGCGGCAAAAGAGGCTATCCCAAAAACAAAACCCACATCAAGACAGTACAATGATTACTGTTACTACTGTCCCAGGGTGAAAGAACTCAACCACAGAGTGAACATGGCCCGAAGAAACTACAGGAGACATTCCACGGAAACAAATAGACATCTCCTGCAAGTCATAGTTAAGGATACCAGGGAAGAGAAGGAAGAAATAAAAAACGTAAGCTGGCTCAAGTGGTGCTCCGAACTGAACGAGCACACCTCCCTTGGCAAGATGTCGGCCCAGATCCGAAGGGCATCTGGGAAGGCAACACCACCACCACCACCAACCCATCCCCACCCAGAAGAGGAAGCCGAGAGACTTGCAAAACTGTTCTCTGACCGAGCAGCAACGAAAAACCTCCCGAGACAGGCGGAGGAAACACAACGGCGTCTGCGACAGGTCAGACTCCAGATGATCGAAGAGGCTTGCAACAGTGAAGATGACACCGACAGACCTTTCAACCAGCAAGAACTCCAGAAGTCGCTAAAACGAAGCAAGGACACAGCACCAGGGGCCGACAGGATAACCTACTCCATGCTTTCCCATGCCGGTACAGCCGGACACGAGGCTCTGCTACAAGTCACCAATGCTTCGTGGACAGCACAAAGACTCCCACCGGAATGGAAGAAGGCAGATATACAGCCCATTCCGAAGCCCAGAGAACCAGATAAACCGAGGCCCATCTCCCTTCTCAGCTGCATAGCGAAGACGGGAGAAAGAATGGCTCTCAACCGACTCAAGTGGAAAGTAGGTAGCCCACACCCTCACATCTTTGCTTACACCGAGAACACCGGCACAGGCAACAACATTGCCGAGATACTCAGCACAGTGGACTACAAACCAGCTCTGGTGGTCTTCCTCGACCTGTAGAAGGCCTTCGAACTAGCAAATCCACTAGCCATTACAACGACGCTCGCTGAAAAAGGCGTCAAAGGAAGGTTGCTGGGATGTATCCAGAACTACCTCACACAGAGAGAAGCAAGAGTACGCTTTCAGGGAGCAACCTCAAGCTACAGGGTCCATGAAAACGGAACTCCACAAGGAGGCATCCTCAGTCCAATGCTGTTCAATGTCCTGATGGAAAATCTTGTCAAACTTCCTTTCAGACAAACAGCCAAGTTCCTATGCTATGCAGACGACTTACAGCTTATAGTAAGAGGATCAAACAGACTAGCCAAAACGCAACACGCACTCCAACTTATAGAAGAGGAGTACAACAGACTTGGACTCAAGATAAATCCAGCCAAGTCGAAAGCGATGGCCATCTGCTCAGACACACCAGACAAGATGCTCTCCATACAAAACACGCCGGTAGTCTGGACCAACACCCACCAGTGTCTTGGAATCTGGTTTGACCAGAAACTCACTTTCAAGCCGCAACTCGAGTATCTCAGGCACAGGACGAAGAGCAGACACAATATAATGAGGTCGCTCACCAGCACAACCGCAGGAGCAAACTATCATGTGCTCAAAGCCTACTACACGGCCGCCATCAAATCGCTGGTAGATTACAGTGCTCCAACACTCACTGGACTGAGAGAAGACCAAATAGCTAAGCTAGAAGTCATCCAAAATTTTTGCACTTTTTCTAGGTGTTTACGTTGTGTGGCATTTAGGGAGGAAGACCAGGTGGGGGAGGCATAGGTGAGCTTGGGAAGTATGAATGTTGTGTAAACACTGAGGAGCTCGTGTGCAGGAACTCCGAGGGACTTGAGTCGGCGGAGGAGGTGGAGACGGAAACTGGAGGATTTGACAACTTCATTGACGTGTGGTTTCCAATTTAGTTTGTTGTCTATGGTGACGCCGAGGAGCTTCGTGGAATCTACGACCTGGAGTGTGTTCGGACCTAGAGTAATGGAAGGAGGTGGGACAATGTCGGAGGAGAGGTTGATGTGCATAACCATGGTCTTGGTATGGTTGATGGTGACATGGTTGTTGGTAGCCCAGTTTTGGAGACTGTTCAATAAATCCTGAAGGGCGGTATAGTTGGGAGCAGAATTGTTGACGCTGATCCCAATGGTGGAGTCGTCGACATATTTCCAGCGAGCAGGGGTTTCTCTTAGGGCATCATTGATGAGAATGCCCTCAGGACCATGCTCGGAGCATCCATGTGGACTAGAATTTGCAATTTGCAAATGGAAACTGAACTACCACCCCTGGCAGTACGAGTCAAGCATGTGACAGCCGGCCTCCTCGCCAAAATCTGTAGATCAGATAAGCCCACAGCTGCCAAAATTCGAATCATTGCCTCCCTCCACCTCGACCACAGAGTGCGACGGGCCACCTGGTCGCACGAGGCAAGCGAGGTCATTCGACACGTGCAAGCAGAAACACTCGTCAAGAACAACCAAGACACATGAGAAAATGGTTACGTAGTTCCTCCACCATGGAGCCCTCCACCAGCCACATTCAAAATTACCGACCTAGATGATAGCAAAGCCAACCTCCAGAAGGAGGACCTCAAAAAAATAACTCTGGAAGCCATAGCCACCGAGACACCTGCTGATGCAGCATCATACTTCACAGACGGCACGGTGGATCCAAAACATCATACATCCGGAGCGGCCTTCTACACCCAAGGTCAGACCCTCCGATGGTAACTTTCTAATGACTGCTCCACCCTACAAACAGAGCTGGCAGCAATCTCAAAGGCCCTACAACACGCTGCAACACAACACAACAAGTCCATCATAATTCACACGGACTCGAGATCGGCCATGCAGGCGCTACAACACAGTCAACCAAGAGACAACGTCCACATCATCTCGATCCTCGCACAGCTACAGGAATTCCAAAGACAAAACCGCCCAGTCGTCTTACACTGGATTCCCAGTCATGTAGGATCGGAAGAAACGACGTGGCAGACGAAGCAGCCAAGGCACGTTCTAGTAGCGTACACATTCAAGTTCCAGCAAGCGTGCAACAGATCAAGAATCACCTCAGAAAGACTAGCAAGCTCCACATCAAAAAGAGCTTCCTTCACGCATTCAACGCTGGTTCCCAATCAGCCAAATGGCACCTGGCGTCTACAAAAGGGGAACCACCTTTCGCGGACAAGAAAACACCAAGACAAACCCAAGTCAGCCTTCATCGACTACGACTAGGGTACAAGTGCTCCTGGTAGATGATCGGAAATGACGTCATGGAATGCACCTACTGTCAGGAGCCAGCAGCCAACCCACATGAACACTATCTCCTCGACTGCGAAGTCACACAAAGCCTCCGAAACAGAACTCAAATCTCCGAAGAAGCACACACAACACCAGCGGCCACTCTAACTCGAAAGGCCCAAACAAACCACATTCACCACCTTCTCCGGGTCATCACACGATACCCACCACCCAGATAGCTTAGAAAGTATCCTCTCCCAGCAAGTGCGGACCCCGGTTCGGGGGGCGCGCCACTCCGAAACTGACGACGTCCAAGAGTGGGGTTGGTGGTAAGCGTCCACTGATCGGGGGTCTGCTCACACTTGCAACCTGCAGTATCCTTCTAAATCTGCAGGTGGGACCACCTCCAATCCCAATCCGGTCTGGCTGCTCCAGGAGCTCCAGCCGGAACCACCAAACGGGCCGCCTATAAGCAAAGGCCCGTGTCGGACTACGGTCCGACAATCTCAACAACAACAAACTGTGCTGGTGTAAACGCTTCCAGGTCTCTCATGTCGCTCGACGCAGGTGTGATGGTTCGACTATTTATTATTGTTTCCACTTCACAAATAGCATCTGCAGTCGGTATTCATCCAGGACCTGTGACCCCAGAATCGTTCTGAGAACCTTCTGACTGTTCAAATTTGCCATTCCTAAACTCCAAACGTCGTGCTGCTTCTCTTTCTTCCCCCTTTGTGAAATACGCCTCCAGCATTTCAGTCACAGTTCGTTCCACTTCTGCCATCATGTTGGACCCGGGATTCTGGTCAGGTGCTGAGCATTCAGGCTCAGGCAGAGAGTGGCCCCCTTCAGCTTCTGTTGCCGTAAAGTCGTGGTTGTTCAGCTCTGGAGGGACAACTTCTACCTCTGGGTCTCGGTCACCTTTGTCCTTGTTCACCTTTCCCTTTCGTCGCTCTGGATCCATTTCCACAACCTCTTGTCCTTTTATTGATATTCATTTGCAGCTCCGGTTAGGTCTCAAAGTTTGCTCGGTGAACCACTGCTCACCACCTGTATTTGGTGGTACAGCTCGCTGGTTGTTTTTATGTTTGATGATAGCAGGTCACTGTTGGTTGCTCGTGGTGTTACAAGTGGCACTTCACTGTCGATTGCTTATGATGTTACACGTGGATCACCACAGGTTGCTTACGGTGTTAAAAGTGATCACTGCAGGTTGCTTACAGTGTTACAAGCCGATCACAGCCGATTGCTTACCAGGTCACTGCCGGTTGCTTACAATGTCACAAGTGTCATGTTACTGCCGGTTGCTTATGGTGTTACAAGTGGCATTTCACTGCCGGTTGCTTACGGTGTCACAAGTGGCATTTCACTGCCGGTTGTTTACGGTGTTACAAGTAAATTTAATCACGCTTACTGTGTACTTCGTCTAGTTGGTTATTTGTTGCCTTAAAACCGGTTGAAATAAATCAATTTTCCTTTCCTTCGTAATTTCAGTAGCGGCGGCAGCTCTGCCTGTACGAAAATGAATACTCGCAACCTGTGGTCCACACTCATATGACAGCGTCCCGACCAGTGCTGCTGTAATGTATGTTTCCAATTTAAGGGTGCAAGTATGCAATACCAAAGGAGGACATGAAATTCAGGTATCATTCGACGATTTCCTTATTTTCCGTAAGGTTAGTAACATATTAATTCGTTGCTGATATGGAGAAAAAGGCGATGAGGTTGACAGGTCAACGGATATGGTCATTCTGGCACCATCGTGTAGTGAAAGCAGAAGGATTGTACACTGATTAGTACTTCTGAGGTTTTCGTCTGCCAACCACTATGTAAGGCTCCTTATTAGGGTGTGTCAATTTTGTCAACATGTTAAAAATCAAATTTGGTAGTCAAAATATTGTGCCTCTTTATGTCTAAACTTGAGATTAGCAAACAAAAATGAATTGAAATAACCCTCACCTACATCAATTATACCTTAAAGTTTCAAATATCAGTATTTCAATAAATTAATGAGACTTGATTAGAATTATTCACTTGATATTAACTAATCTCATGTAAGCATATGGATTATGGAGTATTTTATGGTTCTATAGCTTGTGTACAATATGCATGTCAGAACATGAACATGAACAGTAGGGTGTGTCAATTTAGGGGGTGAACTGGCTAAATTGAAAATCGAGTAATTTGGTAGCAATTTATTGTAGTCTTTAAGCATGCAAAACAATATTCTGGCATAAATTTTTTTTTATAATAAGTCCTACCTACATCAAATGGATTTTTAAATGTACATATTTGTGAATTTATAACATAACCAGCGTTTGCACACATGTTACTGTTTCAAGTTTCAAATTATTATATTTTATTATCCGTAGTCTATTTGAAAGTAACCAATGCCTTCATACTCTCTTTGCATTGGTTTCTTGTCATCAGTAGTCTGCTTGCTATTTGTGCTTTGATGTAACCTTCTCGCCTCTCGTGGCTGTAAACATGGCCCGCTGCTTCTGTGACCATTTTCACACATCTCTCCACACTTTGAGTGTGGGAAGGCCACTTCGGCACCTGCATTGGAGTCTCTTTAAGGTTTCTCAATTCTTGGCGAGTTAGACTTGTTGTCAATGGTGGCTCTAAGACTTCCAAACTCAAGTCAACCAATTCTGACAATTTGGTGGCATTGACGTTTATTGGGGGAACTTTTCTTGAATGAAACGAACAGTCTCCCAACTGGTCGTCATCTATTAGCGTTCCTCTAATCTTTAGAATGACTTCTACAGCCTCGGTTCGGAGATTGGTACATTGACTGCAAAGCATTGCTTGCAAAACTGCTTCTGATCGAGCATACCAAGCGGACCTTCTTGCCACAGGTAGCACGATGTCCCTCACTACCTTCCTCTGTGTTCTTACTAGCTGCAATTGAAACAAAAGGTGATTGGGCCCATCCACCCACATAGGATTAAGTTTCACACTGAACCACTGGGGAAGATAAACTCCAATAATAAATTCAACAATTAACCTCAAATTCTTCAGCACTTTGCCCTTCAATTCGTGTTTGGAAATCCAAATCCTGCAGAAACGAAGAGCTGTAGTTAACCAACGGCTGTGACTGACAGGTCCAATCTCCAAGAGAGCCAATGACTGAGGCACTTCTCCTGATCTTATTGCTTGGGCAATACGATAAGCATAGGATTGATCTGTGCTGAGATCTTTGATGACTCCTTCAGACAACGCCGGAAGGGGAGGGCCAACTTCGACCTTTGGAAAGGTTGTATTTATTTCTAGTTGTGTTGCTTCATCCAGCATGATGCCAAGGTGACCTGACCACTTGTTGTTGCTCTTTGTAGGACCATCAAGTTCCTGGATGAGATGACGAAGAGGTAGCTCGCCTGTATGTAAATCACATACAATCCAAACAAGTCTTCTTCCTAGTTTTTTCTCTAAATGCGTCATTACACCCCCCTGCCATCCGGTGTTCACTGAGGTTGAATCTCCACCAACAGCCTGCAGTGAACTGCCAAGTCCTCTCTCCTGAACCCAACATAAAATATGATCAGCAATGACCTCTGCATGTTTCTTCCCTTCTACTTCAGTTTCGGGAGCAAAGTGAAACAAAACCCGACCACCAGGCTCAGAACAGACAGAGTAGTGTTCTTCTTTGATGAGACCTGGAAACTTTCTGTTCACTCCCTCTACTTCTAGCAAAACTTTTGTGTCATCTATTCTTCCATCAAACAAAAGACAGGAGAGCCCTCCCTCGCTTAAATCTTTTTCATGCTGATCAGATATTTCCTTCATTATTTTTTCTTGTGCTCTTCTAATTTTATTATGATCTATCACCAAAGATACATCCTCTCGGCTGATGAGGCCTGCATCTATCCAAGCGGCAGTTGCAATTTCTGCAGCCTCACGAAGTCCAGCATGGTGGCGAATACTAGCTAAAGCAATGTTTGAAATATTTCTTGTGTTGTATTTCATTTTCTTTGGTAAAGGTTCAGATGGCTCTTTGGAACTATCATCTGATGTTGCTTCCTGTTCATCAGAAGAACTATCAAAGAAGTGATAAACATCTTGACACAGCTCTTCCTCTCTTTGGATGGCTTCTTCACTCTTCATTTACTTCTTTTGTTCCCTCTCTCGGATTTGTTCTCTCTTCTTGGCATTAGCAATCTGCTTCTTTGTTTCTGAATAATCTATTGAACCCATTTGCATACTTCCTTGGCCTTCTGCCTTTGTCCTCTGTGCCTTTATAAATTCAAGCTCTAAAACAGGGATCTTCTTTTCACGAGGACAACCACAATCAATGTGGGAAATATTTTCTCTCTTACCTGAGTGAGAACAGTTGGATTCAGAACATAATTGCATGGAGCACTTGCAGGTCAAAATGTCAAACAGAGTATCAAGTGTGTGCAGAAATTCATTTTTCCTGGCCAAGTTTCCTTTACCAAGTGATGTTTCAACTGCTTTGTGCCATAATTTCGTTAGTTTTAGCTCAATAGTTCGACACTGATTAATCACAGGTGGTTTGAATAGTGCATTAGCTTTTGTCCATTGATGCAGAAGAGGGACTATCATGTCATTTATGAGTTCTTTATCTGTATAGTTCCTTCTGTCCTTTGCATTTTTTCTCGAAGGAGTAACCCTAATCTTAGCATGTCTCTCACTGTTGGAAGTTCTGATACAGGAAGCTCCTTCCCTTTACCAACTAGCAGGCTCAAGTGGGTTGACAACTGACTTCTTGTCTTCAATTTTGACATCTTCACACTATCTGACAAATAGAAAAATATTTCAATGTTTCATAATTCAATTGTTGTTTCAAAAAATATCAATTTGTTTATCAAAAATGCTGTAACAGAAATAACATAATAATTTCTTAGAACATAATGTTTTATACAATGATATAAGTAACTGCGACAGTCAATATGCCCTACTTACAATAATTAAAATGTAGAATTCGTCTGGTAGAGTAGGTGCAAGTGCAATGAGAGCAAACCACCGTCTATGATATCTAGAGGAGAGTGAGCCGGGGGCCTTATCCTCACACTTGGTACAAGTCAAAACAGGAATTAAACTGTCCCACACGGAGAGCCTGTTCATGTTCATGTTCTGACATGCATATTGTACACAAGCTATAGAACCATAAAATACTCCATAATCCATATGCTTACATGAGATTAGTTAATATCAAGTGAATAATTCTAATCAAGTCTCATTAATTTGTTGAAATACTGATATTTGAAACTTTAAGGTATAATTGATGTAGGTGAGGGTTATTTCAATTCATTTTTGTTTGCTAATCTCAAGTTTAGACATAAAGAGGCACAATATTTTGACTACCAAATTTGATTTTTAACATGTTGACAAAATTGACACACCCTAATGAACAGGCTCTCCGTGTGGGACAGTTTAATTCTTGTTTTGACTTGTACCAAGCGTGAGGATAAGGCGCCCGGCTCACTCTCCTTCTAGATATCATAGACGGTGGTTTGCTCTCATTGCACTTGCACCTACTCTACCAGACGAATTCTACATTTTATTATTGTAAGTAGGGCATATTGATTGTCGCAGTTACTTATATCATTGTATAAAACATTATGTTCTAAGAAATTATTATGTTATTTCTGTTACAGCATTTTTGATAAACAAATTGATATTTCTTGAAACAACAATTGAATTATGAAACATTGAAATATTTTTCTATTTGTCAGATAGTGTGAAGATGTCAAAATTGAAGACAAGAAGTCAGTTGTCAACCCACTTGAGCCTGCTAGTTGGTAAAGGGAAGGAGCTTCCTGTATTAGAACTTCCAACAGTGAGAGACATGCTAAGATTAGGGTTACTCCTTCGAGAAAAAAATGCAAAGGACAGAAGGAACTATACAGATAAAGAACTCATAAATGACATGATAGTCCCTCTTCTGCATCAATGGACAAAAGCTAATGCACTATTCAAACCACCTGTGATTAATCAGTGTCGAACTATTGAGCTAAAACTAACGAAATTATTGCACAAAGCAGTTGAAACATCACTTGGTAAAGGAAACTTGGCCAGGAAAAATGAATTTCTGCACACACTTGATACTATGTTTGACATTTTGACCTGCAAGTGCTCCATACAATTATGTTCTGAATCCAACTGTTCTCACTCAGGTAAGAGAGAAAATAATTCCCACATTGATTGTGGTTGTCCTCGTGAAAAGAAGATCCCTGTTTTAGAGCTTGAATTTATAAAGGCACAGAGGACAAAGGCAGAAGGCCAAGGAAGTATGCAAATGGGTTCAATAGATTATTCAGAAACAAAGAAGCAGATTGCTAATGCCAAGAAGAGAGAACAAATCCGAGAGAGGGAACAAAAGAAGAAAATGAAGAGTGAAGAAGCCATCCAAAGAGAGGAAGAGCTGTGTCAAGATGTTTATCACTTCTTTGATAGTTCTTCTGATGAACAGGAAGCAACATCAGATGATAGTTCCAAAGAGCCATCTGAACCTTTACCAAAGAAAATGAAATACAACACAAGAAATATTTCAAACATTGCTTTAGCTAGTATTCGCCGCCATGCTGGACTTCGTGAGGCTGCAGAAATTGCAACTGCCGCTTGGATAGATGCAGGCCTCATCAGCCGAGAGGATGTATCTTTGGTGATAGATCATAATAAAATTAGAAGAGCACAAGAAAAAATAATGAAGGAAATATCTGATCAGCATGAAAAAGATTTAAGCGAGGGAGGGCTCTCCTGTCTTTTGTTTGATGGAAGAATAGATGACACAAAAGTTTTGCTAGAAGTAGAGGGAGTGAACAGAAAGTTTCCAGGTCTCATCAAAGAAGAACACTACTCTGTCTGTTCTGAGCCTGGTGGTCGGTTTTTGTTTCACTTTGCTCCCAAAACTGAAGTAGAAGGGAAGAAACATGCAGAGGTCATTGCTGATCATATTTTATATTGGGTTCAGGAGAGAGGACTTGGCAGTTCACTGCAGGCTGTTGGTGGAGATTCAACTGCAGTGAACACCGGATGGCAGGGGGGTGTAATGACGCATTTAGAGAAAAAACTAGGAAGAAGACTTGTTTGGATTGTATGTGATTTACATACAGGCGAGCTACCTCTTCGTCATCTCATCCAGGAACTTGATGGTCCTACAAAGAGCAACAACAAGTGGTCAGGTCCCCTTGGCATCATGCTGGATGAAGCAACACAACTAGAAATAAATACAACCTTTCCAAAGGTCGAAGTTGGCCCTCCCCTTCCGGCGTTGTCTGAAGGAGTCATCAAAGATCTCAGCACAGATCAATCCCTGTTTATCGTATTGCCCAAGCAATAAGATCAGGAGAAGTGCCTCAGTCATTGGCTCTCTTGGAGATTGGACCTGTCAGTCACAGCCGTTGGTTAACTACAGCTCTTCGTTTCTGCAGGATTTGGATTTCCAAACACGAATTGAAGGGCAAAGTGCTGAAGAATTTGAGGTTAATTGTTGAATTTATTATTGGAGTTTATCTTCCCCAGTGGTTTAGTGTGAAACTTAATCCTATGTGGGTGGATGGGCCCAATCACCTTTTGTTTCAATTGCAGCTAGTAAGAACACAGAGGAAGGTAGTGAGGGACATCGTGTTACCTGTGGCAAGAAGGTCCGCTTGGTATGCTCGATCAGAAGCAGTTTTGCAAGCAATGCTTTGCAGTCAATGTACCAATCTCCGAACCGAGGCTGTAGAAGTCATTCTAAAGATTAGAGGAGCGCTAATAGATGACGACCAGTTGGGAGACTGTTCGTTTCATTCAAGAAAAGTTCCCCCAATAAACGTCAATGCCACCAAATTGTCAGAATTGGTTGACTTGAGTTTGGAAGTCTTAGAGCCACCATTGACAACAAGTCTAGCTAGCCAAGAATTGAGAAACCTTAAAGAGACTCCAATGCAGGTGCCGAAGTGGCCTTTCCACACTCAAAGTGTGGAGAGATGTGTGAAAATGGTCACAGAAGCAGCGGGCCATGTTTACAGCCACGAGAGGCGAGAAGGTTACATCAAAGCACAAATAGCAAGCAGACTACTGATGACAAGAAACCAAAGCAAAGAGAGTATGAAGGCATTGGTTACTTTCAAATAGACTACGGATAATAAAATATAATAATTTGAAACTTGAAACAGTAACATGTGTGCAAACGCTGGTTAGGTTATAAATTCACAAATATGTATATTTAAAAATCCATTTGATGTAGGTAGGACTTATTATAAAAAAAAATTTATGCCAGAATATTGTTTTGCATGCTTAAAGACTACAATAAATTGCTACCAAATTACTCGATTTTCAATTTAGCCAGTTCACCCCCTAAATTGACACACCCTACTCCTTATATTATCGGCGAATATCGTCTCACATTTGGTCTAATTGTATTTGTTATGATAAATTAGTTTTTTTACTTCCTTTGGATAAGTGTTCCATGCACCAGTTTCGTGCCGTTTCATACAAAAAACGGAAACTGGTATCGTTCAAGAAAATCTGCTTAATATTTCTTAATACACACCTGTATTTACGAACTTGGATCACGGTTATTTCAAACTGTAACAAATTAACTCCGACTAAATTGTCTGTGTCTTGAATCTCATAGTACAAGCTTCTTTTAGGATTATTGTTCATTAACGTCTTTGGTGTTGCTTGTGAATTAAGGGGCTCTGATTCATGTAGTCATCCGTCTGTCTTAGTAATTGGTGTATTTACTGTCGTTATTACACTCAATCAACATAACTAATATCTTTTATGTGGATTACATGTATATGCAAGTAAACTGATGTTCAACTAGAGGTTCTCTGCAATACTTCTTTATTTGGTGAAATCCTATGCACACCACATGGGTGCACGGAGATTATTTAATGCTTGTGAGAGTCAACGTCTAACATATTCTTAACAACTGACATCTCCAGGTTTTGCCTCCTCGTCCCCATTTCCAAGAAGATTGATTATCGAAGGACGTTTTGCTGTTGACTAGCTTGAGTACCAGGAACTCCGACCAAGGCATATAGTCAGGTATGCCATAAATACTTAAGTGCCAAGACATCATCGTTGAAATGCCACCGCACCTCAAGACAGCATACGGGTAAGGAAGAACTCCTCAAAGCTAGCACCTCTGCTCCGGGTGGCACGTTTGCTCATTGTGGTCAGCCTGGCGGCAGTGCCTTTGATCAACCTGACACGTCTTCACCCTGCCGGGGCCATACTGAGCGCCGCGGCGAAGGCAACTGTCCTATTTGCAGCGTTTTGGCAGAACATGATGCCATTCAGGTGATTTAGTGTTTGTTTCCTCTCGTGTTTTAGCCCAAAATGTAATGGCACTGCTCAATAAGTGGTCGTGTTAATCTGTCCCAAGTAAGGGTGGCAGAAACCTCAATCATTTAGCAGCATGTGATCTGACAATCTTCAGTTGCAAGTATAGCCAAACAAATTTAATATTTCTTTTAGGTTATGTGACCACCTTGGCGACCTCAATAAGCGAATGTTCCAGATTACAAGACAGCCGCTCAAACGGCAACGAAACGGACCAGATGCAAGGTCGTCGTGCAATCTTCAGGGGAATGTGCAACTCAAAACTTGGTTAGGAAACTACAAATGAATTTAGTGTAATTATTGACGAAAGTACCGACTGCTCAGTTAGTAAATCACGTGCAATGATAGTGAAGTATTTTGATCTGGAGAGATAATGACAAAATCGCGGTGCTGGATTTGATTGGAGTATTTGAAGGTAATCAGGGTTCGACTGGTGAAAATATATAACATGCTGTTTCAGTGCCTCACTACACATGATATACCATTGAACAACTTCATTGGATCTGCTGCAGATGGGGCATTAAACATTACGGGCTAATATAACTGTGTAACTAGCAGAATGAAAGATCAAATGCTTGGCATTATCATATTTAAACGTGTTGCACAAAGCATGCATCTCTGTGCCAGCGAAGCAGCAAAGTCCTGGCCACGTACTCGTGAAGATGTGTTGAGAAATGTGTACATTTACTTTTCCCATAGTGCCAAAGCGAAATGTGAGTTATGGAATTCCAGGGTTTTGTCAACTCAAACCACAAATATTTCATGCCTATGCCACGAGGTGATTGTCACTCCATGCAGCTGTTGCAAGAATACTCCAACAGTGGCAACCCCCTCAAACTGTATTTCCACATCAGGGTAATTGAGGAGAGACTTGTGTTCTGCTACTTGAATTTTGAATTACATATTGCTGCAACTCAACACAATAAACTTGATTTTTCAGAGTAAAGCCCCAACTTTGCATTTAATCCGTAAAGCATATGTCAACTGCATCCTTTTGCCATTTACATAGTGTGTCAAACTCCAAATGTATGGTATTGATCCAACCGATGTTTCCCTATATGTACCAGTCAATCAGATATATTCAGGATCGCAATTGCATGCCACCTTCCAAAGGCTAGAGCATTATAAGATAAGCATGAACACTGACGAAGATGTGGTTCAGAGATTTCTAGTAGTAGTGTGTAGGGAAATAAAGAAAAGAGTCGAATTAAACAGTAAGTTGTGGAGACTGGCGGTATATTTACACCCCAAAAGGAGTCAGCAATTTTATAAACCTGTCATTAGCGTTTTAAATGAAGAGGGAGATGTGGGAGACTCAGGTGGTCCTTACACTCAGGGGTAAAGGAAACACACTGATGTCAAGTCCGTAAGTTCTATTTCTGGTACAAACACAAAAAGGAGTTAAGACAGGGGTAAACAGCGTCCTGTCTTGGAATCTCTCTGGGTATCTCGATCTGCGCATGCGCGTACAGCGCGCATGTGCCCAAAACCTGAACTAACACTCGGTGACGAAAGGGAGTATGATTATAAAACATATAATACAGAGACCTGAATCAATAATGGTAACTAGTACAGAGTTACATATTACAGCCATATTCGTCTCGTATATCTACACCTCCCTCCCCCTCACGCTCGTAGTGCAATCTCGAGCGGACTCTTTTTCCAGGAGCCTTTGAGAGTGACCTGGGAAAACTGGGGGGTCACTGAATGAGGACTTACTTTTCTCGTCCAAGCAAGGGTTCACAGGGATGTGGGGGAGGGGTTCACCACTAGGGGACGGTACTGAACGAAGGAAGCGGCGATTCCGCCACCATACCCGACCACTAGGGAGACGGACCTCGTAATCCCTGGTCTTGCAGCAGCCCATGACAACCCCGACCTTGTCCCAGCGGTGAGACGTCGGGTCTTGAACCCGAACTGTTTGCCCGATACCCAACCTGGGAAGGAGTCGGGCGTGCTGATCGTACTGTGCCTTTACCTGGCCAGCACGGGCGACTGCACGACGATCGCAGTCCTCGGTCTTGGCCTGCCACTCCCTCGAGAAGGACTCAGGATGGGCAGGGACACATGACCATAGTGGGTGGCCGTATAACATCTGTGCTGGGGAGCGACCTGTGAAGTTGGGGGCATTCCGCAATTCCAATAAACCCCGGTCAAACTTCTCACAGTCAATGTTGCCTGAGGGTGCCGTCTTGAGGATGAGATGCTTGACGGACTTTACGGCAGCCTCGGCATGTCCATTGGACTGGGGATAATGTGG
Organism: Homarus gammarus; assembly: GCA_958450375.1. Lineage (NCBI taxonomy): Eukaryota > Metazoa > Arthropoda > Malacostraca > Decapoda > Nephropidae > Homarus > Homarus gammarus. The sequence continues at coordinate 104,509 of CAUDMG010001802.1, forward strand.
CGAGGACACCACATGATGAACTCCCCATCGCTCCATGCAGTCCCGGAAGTCGTTGCTGGTGAACTGTGGCCCGCCGTCAGTCCTCAGGCGGAGAGGGACACCAACTTCCCGGAAGTAGCGCCAGAACATATGTACTGTATGAGAGGCAGTAGTGTTGCCTCCGCAGGGAACGACAACAGGCCACCCTGAAAGCCGGTCGGCGTTGACGAGAAAGGGCTTTCCCGCCACAACGAAGAAATCCGCAGAGATGGACTCAAAGGGCCTCGTAGGGTTGTCGTTGTCATGAGGGGTTCCTGCTGCTGACTAGGCTGCAGCACCTGGCATGGCTCGCAGACTTGAACGGAACTAGCGATGTCGGAGTCGATGCCTGGCCAAAAAACAGCTTGTCTCGCCCGGCGCTTTGTAGCTTCCACACCCCTGTGGCTGTCGTGCAGGTGGGCTAGGGTGCGGTGGCGGAGGGCGGCAGGAACCACAACTCTTGCTCCATACAAGACGAGGTCGCCATCAGCATAGAGGTCGTCCCGCATCTTCCAGTATGGGAGTAAAGAGCTGTGTAATTCGTACCGGTTGGAGGGAAATCCCGAGGTCACGCAGTTCAGTAGACGGATGTACGAAGGGTCCGCTCTTGCCGCGGCTCGGAGTTCCTGAAGAGTCCTGTCGGCGTCCTGCGGTGGAGACTCTTCTGAGATGACGGCGTTCACGGTCACTACAGTCCTGAGGTGTGCAGTAGCATCAGCACATGCGATCTCGTCCTCTGGTGTGGGGTGGCTGACTGGGGCTCGTGACAAAGCATCAGGGATGCAGAGCAGCTTGCCCGCACGCCATACAGCTGTGAAGAGGTAGGGCGAGATCTTCTCCTTAAGGCGTTGGGGGCGGGGATTCTCGACCGCATCCAAGGAGTAGTGGTTCAGGTTCGGGATGAGTGGCCGATGATCCGTCATGAGTTTGAAGTGTTGTAGGCCGATCAGATACAACCTACATTTGGACATGGCCCAGACGGCGGCTAACAGCTCCAGTTCGATGGTGGCGTAGCGTGTCTCGGCGTCAGTGAGAAACCGAGAGCCACACTGATCCAGACGAAGGCGTCCATTGCCGTGGTCCTGTAGCAAAGCGTATCCAATCCCGTAGAGGCGAGAGGCATCAGTCTGGAGGACAACTGGCAGGGCCGGGTCGAAGGAAGCAAGAACAGGTGGACTAAGGAGAGCTGTCTTGACGCGACGGAATGCCTCATCATGGTCAGCTGTCCAGGTGAATGTTCTCTTGGGACTCATCAGGGAGTGTAGGGGCTGTGCTGCAGCGGCGATGTCGGGGGTGAACTCAGCCAACTGGTTTACCAGGCCCATGAACGAGCAGAGGTCGGTCAGGTTGGCAGGAGTTGGGAAGTCCCGGATCGCGCTGACCTTTCCAGGATCAGCCGAGATGCCCTTGCCTGAGAGGGTGTACCCACAGAAGTTCACACTAGGTGCGGCGACCACAAACTTATCCTTGTTGAGGGTGATCCCGTACTTGCGGCACCTGGTGAGCATCTGGTGAATACGCTGAAGATGCGTGGAGTAATCCTCGTCATATAGGAGCACGTCGTCGATGACCTTGACACAGTTCGCCACACCCTGAAGGGCCATGTCACCACGGAAGCAGAAAGCATCGCCAGTAGCCGCGAAACCCATAGGTCCTCTGCAGTGCTGAAATCGGCCGTACGGTGTGATGAACGTCGTGAGGTGCTGATCTTCTTCCGCAAATTCCATCTGCCAGTACCCACATAAGGCATCTGCTGTAGTAAAGTACCTTGCCTTTGGGTCCACACTGCATATAGCGGTGAAGGGTGTCGGTGAAGGGTGGGTCGGGCGGGAAACTTGGCTATTCAGCTTGGTGAGGTCGACGGTGATACGAACTCCAGTAATGTTCTTGGCGACTGCTACCATGGGGTGACACCAATCCGAGGGGTCGTCACCAGCAGGCTTAATGATCCCCTGGGCTACCATAGAGTCGAGTTCCTTCTTAACTTGGCTCTGGAAAGCGAAGGGTATCTGTCTCGGTGTGTGGATGGCGAAAGGTACTGCGTCATCCTTCAGGTGAATTCTCATGGGGGAGCCAGCCATTGGCTTGAGTGGAGCCGTCTTGAGGTCCTCCTTGGAAACCAGCACGTCCTTGAATTGCAGTAGGAAGAACTCCCTGGCTGCAGAAGGTGACGTATTGGGTGGGAGGGACAGCTCCTTGCACCTGTTGACATGTCTTATTTCCAGAATTGGCTTAGGGAAGTCTGGAGATATTATGGCCAACTCTTGACAGTGGCCATAAGATAGTAGTGGCATCTGAACACCTTTGTGGACCTGAATCCTGGCAGAACATGACTGCTTACCTAGGGTGAGGGTAGCCTGAAATGTACCCAGAGCAGGTGCCATTGTAGAACCGTCTGCGGTGAGCGTTGTAGAAGTTGACGGTGGTTGCAAGCTGCTCCTAGGGATCCGCAGAATGTCGAGGTGTCTTGTGCCGATGACTGTGACGTCCGCACCTGTGTCAGGAAGCATCTGGATACGGGATGTAACGTCGCCGTATGACAGGTGAACACAGATGGGCTGAGGTGTCTTGCTGACAGGGGAAGAAGAGGATTCCACGCGACGACAGCGCTTGTTCTTCGCCGCCTGAGACTTGCAAGTAGTATCATTCTTCTTCTTTGACTGACAGCATTTGTCATAGTGTCCAATGCGACTACAGGAGCGGCACTGAACGTTGTTGGCAGGGCACTTCAGTGTCCTAGCCCAATGACCACGACGGCCACAGTTATTGCAGGTGCTGTCAGCGGCAGGGCATTCAGAACCATGCCGACGAGCACAATACTGGCAGGAATGACCTGGCATCGAAGTCTGAAGTGATGCTGAAGATTGATGCGAAGCTGAAATCGGATGTGAAGCTGAAGTCGGATGTGAAGCTGAAGTCGGATGTGAAGCTGAAGTCGGATGTGAAGCTGAAGTCCGGTCACGTCCTTTGTTCTTCTTATATGCGGAGATGGCACACAGCTGGTTAGATGGAGCACGAATGGCAGAAGTCGCACTTCTGGTGGCTTCGTAAGAGCGGCAGGTGGTGACAACATCCTGCAGAGAAGAAGCAGTGTCGAGGGAGATAAGCTTCTGAATTAGCTCTTCCTCCTGCACGCCCATGAGGATAATCATCTTCAGCTGTGTTTCCTCACAAGTCGACGAGTTCCCAGGACAAACGTCAACCTCCTCAGCGATGCGTCTGAGTCGTACGTAAAAATCGGCAAACGACTCACCCTCCAGCTGCTTACAACTGAGAAGTTCTCTCCTACGGAGAGCTTCGTTGCGGAGACCCTTGATATGCGTCTGTAAAGCATCCAAGACGTCGTTCACAGTCTTGTCTGCGCCGTGGGGAATTTGCAGGGTATGCTCCAGGATACGTTGCGTCTCTAGGGTGAGACACATCCTCATCTGGATCAGCTGTTTCTCCCTAGGCAACCTTGATAAATCGACCATCATCGAATAATCGTCCCACCTCCGACGCCATTCACGGAATACCTGGAACGAGGCATCAGCTTGGAGTGGCGGTGGACTCTGAGCGAGTGCTTTCTGTGGGGGGGGCAAAGAAGTTGAAGAGGACCCTGCAGGTGCACCTGTGGACGAAGAGGCAGGTGTAGTAGCTGCTTGAAGGTTAACAGGTGCCAACAACTCGATAATGGCACTGAATCTGGCATTTTCTTGTTGATGTCTGTGATTCTCTTCACGTCTTCGTTCATCGTCTTCCTGTCGCCTCCTGATGTCGTCTTGTCGTCGGTTTTCTTCCAAAAACTGAATTAAATGAAGGAAGTCGACACCTGTGGCAGATTGCCGACGTGTGTCGTGGGGGCTAAGGGTGGGTTGGGCCGCTTGATCCACTTTCCGATCCACTTGGAGTCCACTTACTGCACCGACATCCGTCTGAAGTTGGGCTTGTTGGGTATCTGAAGAAAACCCAATAAATTCCTGATCTTCCATATGGCCTGGTTTATTTCCTTCACAATTACTATAATTAATAAGTGAGCAGAAGCGCAATCGTCTTTAAATGGAAGATATCTGCGAGCGTCTGTGTGTGCGTTCGTTCGTGCGTGCGTGTGTGCTTTCGTTCGTGCGTGCGTGTAGTCGGGGCGGGCTGGCTAGGGGAAGCTCAGTGCCGGTCGAGACATGAACGGGGGTGGATGTCAAAACTTGAGCTCTCCCATGGGTCTTAAAAAGGCTCCCCTCTTTTGTAAAAAGTGCAGGAACACGGGGAAATACTTTAAAGACACTAAAGGGCACACACAACACTGAAAAAGCACTTCACAACACTGCACTGTAAATCCAGGAATTTCGTGTTGAGGTATGGGCCGAGATCCACTCGACAAGGGAAGTTGACAAGATGGCGGCTCTAAGAGAGATTCTGTGTCCACTCCAATTCTGAATAATGTGATGTCCCAGCTAAACACTGCGCCATGTGGGAGACTCAGGTGGTCCTTACACTCAGGGGTAAAGGAAACACACTGATGTCAAGTCCGTAAGTTCTATTTCTGGTACAAACACAAAAAGGAGTTAAGACAGGGGTAAACAGCGTCCTGTCTTGGAATCTCTCTGGGTATCTCCAATTGCGCATGCGCGTACAGCGAGCATGTGCCCAAAACCTGAACTAACACTCGGTGACAAAAGGGAGTTTGATTATAAAACATATAATACAGAGACCTGAATCAATAATGGTAAATAGTACAGAGTTACATATTACAGCCATATTCGTCTCGTATATCTACAGGAGATGCAAAAAATAATTGTTTTGGACGTTAGCAATGGAAGTGTTGTCACTTCTGACGTCCACTGTTGATGCAAAGCGTCCTTTTCTAAGGTGAATTTAATTAAGGAAACAGAGAAATAGTCCTCGTATACAAACTGTAAATCCTCAGTAAACTTTGAGGGAATGTCGTAATTTAATATTATTGTGGAAATAACCCTATTGTTACCACGTGTTCATTGTAATCGGCTGTGGTGTTCCCATTATGTGATGGTGCTATAGTTGTTACCAGTCCCTTTCTTCTAATAAGCTTGAAGTCTTATGTTGAACGGTGATATTTTGTTTCCTAAGAGTTGTTGTTAGGTAGAAGGCAGCTATACTCTGGAACAGGTTGGTAATCTCGACAATATGTACCTAGATTTTGCCAAAGCTTTCGACAGTGTACCCCACGAAAGGCTAAAATTCAAACTGGAAGGGTACGGAATTCGGGAAATGTCCTAGCGTGGATAGAAGACTTTCTACAAGACAGCAAGCAGTGTGTGGTGATTAATGGCACGAAATCATCGTCCATACCTGTCACTAGCTGGGTACCACAGGGCAGTGTATTGGGCCAGCTGTTTTTGTTTGTTTCATAAATGACATGCCTGACGTTGTACACTCCTGCATACAAATGTTTGCCGATGACGCCAAGTTATTTCGGGAAATCATGAAACCAAGCGGACTGTGAAGAGCTGCAGAAGGACCTCTGTGAGCTCCAGGAATAGTCGAAGAAATGGCTGCTGAGATTCAATGTCACGAAGTGTAAGATGATGCACCTGGGGCGTACCAACGGTGAGGAGGTGTATCATGTGTCCCTACGGGATGAAGAATCTGCACTATTTAAAACAATTTGAGAAGGACCTAGGTGTGTATGTTGACAATGAACTGAATTTCTCGTGCCATTGCGAGACGAAGGTAAATCAAGCAAAAAATTATTAGGTCTTATAAGAAGGTCGTTACGATCGTTACGCCAACACTTACGCCAGTAGCGATGACACTCCCGGTGGTAAAGAGTCCAGGTGGCCACGCCGCAGTAAACACCGTTCACCCCCTAATCTTTGTTCGGGTAAGGCAGCAAAAACGTCAGCACTGACACTGGTGCTGACGCCAGCGGTGAAACACTCCCGGCGATGCCAGCACTTACGCCAGTGGCGATGACACTCCCGGCGGTAAACACCGCTCCCCCGCCCAGCTGCCACATCTTATTACTACCATGCTATTGTACTATTCCAGACGATACTAAATGTTACATAATACTTCCTTGAGATAAATGTATAGTATATATCAGGTGCTTCAAAGAGAACTCAGGTTCTCAACTGGCTCAGCCATGTTAATATTGTTATTATTATCCACTCTGTATCTGTGCTTTTCTGGCTAAATAAAATGTTTCAATTCAATTCGAGGTAACAGGTCGCGTGGTGGGGGGGGGGGGGGGCATCACTCGAGAGGGCGATCTGTGTCATGAGATCCATGACACCCTCTCAGCGCTCACGCCAATGGTGATGACACTCCCGGCGGTAAACACCGCCCCCCCCCGTCACTACATCTGGTGTGGTAACAGGCCGCGTGTGGGATGGGGGAGGCACATGGTTGTTGACACCAACGATAAAGCCAGCGGCGATAACATTCTTCTAGCTAAATATAGTACCAATATCAATATTTATGTCATAAGAATTCTTCAAATTCTCGGAGAGTCGAACTTCAATATAAGTAAATGTTTTAGTATAGTTTTTCGATGTTAAATGGCTTGACAACATCTTATTTAGAGAGAGGACATATTCTACTTGATATTTTATATACTATGTAGATGTTCTGCATGATTCATCAGTGTAACCACGGTACGTCACTGGTGTAGGCCGATCAGCTGTTCTTTATGATCACTGGTGTGTACACAAACACACACACGCGTAAAATCACTGGGAGGGTGGGCTTGCCTGTCCGGAATGAACAATAACAGCCTGTCCGCTCGGACCGAAACCTTACAACTCTGTCCGAGTGTAATGAATATTCGTTCACTGGGTGCGAGGGCTGGCTCGTTGCAAACAAACACTCACAACCCTGTACGCTTGAACCGAAACTTTATGACAACTCCTCAGATATTTGAACACTTCACTTAAACACACGACACTACGTCACTGTTTCTTGTGCTGACTTTATGACGATCTACGCTGTCCCACGCCGAAACTACCGGCGTTGGTGGTTCCTTTGTTCCTCATGGTAGTTGAGAATTCCCTTCGACGCCCACAGTACTTATTTTGACTGTAAACGCCTTAGTTAAGGACGTTCAGGTTACAGGCAAGTCGAGGGGAATGATTGAAACCCGTCTTTTGACGCATTCAATATTTATTGATGTGGTCAAAACCTGCAGAGGAGAAGGCGTTCATAATATTACATGGGGGATCCATCTGATACATAATTAGTTCACACAAATTTATCCTAATTACAATTTATTAAACATACTGGCATAACACAAAGTTCATAACTCTATTAATCTTTTCTTCGCTTCATTCTGCATTGTCTTATTACTCCAGGTTTAGGCAGAAACGAGTAGGCGTAATTAGTCAACAATATTTCAGTACCGAGGGGTATGTCATCACTTAGGCTGAACTTACTTCTATCATATCTCCCCGTTCTCTTCGTCTTTCTCGGGAATGCAAGGTTAGTTTCTGTAATCTATCTTGATATGGAAGGTTTCTAAGTCCTGGAATCATTTTCGTCATTCTTCGCTGCCCCAAGTCCAGTGAATTGATATTCATTCTATAATAAGGGCACCAGAACTGAACAGCATAATCGAGGTGCGGCCTAACTAGCGCAAGATATATGTTGCAATATGACATCTGCACTCTTATTACTTACACTTCTAGATATAAAACCTAATACTCTGTTTGCCTTATTTAGAACATTAACGCACTGTTTTCTAGGCCGTAGGTCCGGGCTTACAAGTACCCCTAAGTCTCTTTCACAAGTTGACTTCTCTAGGTTGATGTTGTTAAGGCTGTATACATTGACAGTATTTGTTCTTCCAATATTAAGTACGCTGCACTTGCTGGTGTTCAATGTCATTTGCCATTTTTCTGACCACTCCTGCAGTTTATTTAAAGCCTCCTGTAGTGCATTTGCATCCTGCCCTGAATTAATCTGCCGCCCTATTTTAGTGTCATCCGCAAACTTGCTTCTGTCACTGCTGATCCTAGTATCTAGATCCTTTATGTAGATTATGAACAAGAGCATGCCCAGAAATAACCCCTAAGCACACGAGTCAAGATAGCTTAGAAAGCATCCTTTCCCAGCAAGTGCGGACCCCAGTTCGGGGGGCGCGCCACTCCGAAACTGACCACGTCCAAGAATGGGGGTTGGTGGTAAGCGTCCACTGATCGGGGGTCCGCTCACACTTACAACCTGCAGTATCCTTCCATCTGCAGGTGGGACCAACTCCAATCCCAATCCGGTCTGGCTGCTCCTCGAGCTCCAGCCGGAACCACCAAACGGGCCGCCTATAGGCAAAGGCCCGTGTCGGACTACGGTCCGACAATCTCAACAACAACAACAACGGCTCCTGATTGGTGGAAAACCATCACCGGCTGTTGGGGCTGCCACCTATGACAGGTTACGTCTACCCTAACCCTGGGGTACAAGAAAAGTCTTATGCCCATATTATTAAACAACAGCTTCCCTTGATGAGGGTCGTCGTGTTTCAACCTGAGTCTTAAACTAAATAAGTCCTGAGGGACACCGCAATACAGTACTGAACAATTGCTGCCCTAATCATCATTGGGTATGACTTTGCTTGGGAGATTGGTATCCCCGCATCCCCTGAGCAACGCTCTTGTGCATTATGCAGAAGACCCGACAGCCGGACCTTTATCCACTACCTCCTAAGATGTCCCCTCACACAACGCTTCCGTGACGCCTGCTGGACCACCACTACACGACCCCCTGACGGATACACGATGATCCTCCCCATACTGGCCAGATATTATGTAAATAACATTGATTATGTGTTATAGGAATATCCTTCCTTCCTTAGGCTTTGGTAAGCCCTTTATAATATCTATACTGTATATACTCGTCACACTTGCCAGATGCTTCTGGTGTTATTGTACAGGGGTACCTAGTGACAGCACTATGATCCCCCTTCCTCTATCAAGGAAAAACCAATTGAAAATTGAATTAAGTACTGAACCGGGTGGTGTAGTGGTAAAATTAACTAATTCCAGTAAAATTAATTTATAATATGATCTGGATATAACATTGATTGCTTATCGAAACGTTAATAACCATGAATTTTACTTGAAATGATCTAAAGTCTTAAAATGCATTTTATTAAAATACAATTAGTTTTATTACGACAAATGTCACAACTGCTTAATTAAAGTTGCCAGATACCACTTTCATACCTCCACCAGTTTTGACAACAGTCAAAAATTTTGGGATATTGATTTACGCATACACACTAGTGGTAGGACTGCTGATCCCATGGTGAAAATACAAGACTCTATCCCATTACAGTTAAGAAACTCACCTCGCCTACACCAACAAAACTCTGCGTTACGTGTCGGAATAAGAACCAATGAATAGATTACTGGTCGGCATATGAACTTCGACTAATTCGTTGTGTACACACTGAAGCAGTTCAAATTTAGATATTATATGTTATACTTGAAATGTAGTAACATTAGTTTCAATGTGTTAGGTAAAACAAAGTAATGTTTATTGTATTAGTCTCGAATACTAATGAATGAGTGAGCGTTTGATAGCTATTTGTGGATTCGCAACTTGGACGTCTTTTGTTTATGACGTAATTTCCGCCCACCTCTACTCGCTTAGTCTCACCTCTCAGAGCCGGGTGGCTCTAGCATTGTGCTGGCAGTTGTAAGATAAGTATCTCCTCTCCTATTGTATATTTCTAGTGGTATACTGTGTTAACCTTGCTCGATTTTTACGAACACCAAGTATTATATAGTGATTTATATGTGAGACTGTGGGTAGTCACATTTTAGAATTCAATGGTAAATAGCTTACTTGTTTGTGAGTTACCTGTGTTGGATAACCTCGTTGTTGAGGGTAGTGTCTAGACTAAATAAGCGTTTAATCAGTACTTTGATGTTCGTTATTTTGTCACTCGGTTAAGCAGTTTATTTGTTCAGATTTAATTTGTATTTATTTATTTTTGTGCATACGGATATACTTGTTTTAATGTTTGTTTGTTTGTTAATATATTTTGTAATTAAATCTACTCATGAATTTAAATATACCCCATAGTAATGAGGTGAAAATTTGGTAGGTACTATTCCTGGACCTATAGTACGAAGTTGAATTTGTGATATTGTTACACCTTATGAGGCCATGGGTCGTAACACTGAAAAATTACGTATTATTGATGTTTAATATTATAATGGGGATAGTCTACGTACTACTTCAAAAGAAGATCTTGGTATAAGCTACTAGTAAAAGGATTAGAAGATTTAAACGGTTTTATTAACCGTAAATGACGACTTAAGATTTCGTAAGTCGTCTCAATACATGTTATCACTCATGTTTACCTTACTCCATCATAAGATGATTTGGCTAAAACGTTTTCCTAAATGAATTGTACATGAATATTAGCACCAGTGAGAATACAGTCAGGTTCAGTCTACTCTAAAATGTACTCTGTGAAATAAAAACAAATGTGTTCCTTAGCTTATAGATGGTTGAGACAGAAGCATTTGGACCATATGTGCATAATTAATATAAGCTGAAATGGTGATTATAAGTGATTGATTAGTAGAACATCTAGTGATTAGCAGATCACTGTCGCCGGAGGCAGGAAAATGTCTTAAGCCTAATTTGTCGCCCGAGGCGGGAAAATGTTTTAAGCCAAATTTGAGTGATCCCCTAAACCGTAAATTATATATATATATATATATATATATATATATATATATATATATATATATGTATATATATATGTATATATATATATATATATATATATGTATATATATATATATATATATTATATATATATATATATATATATATATATATATATATATATAAGAACATAAGAAAGTGGGATACTGCAGGAGGCCGACTGGCCCATATAGGGCAGGTCCCTTTCACACCCATCCCAGCACTTCCATGTGCCTATCCAACTTCGTCTTGAAGCTCCCTAGCGTCCCCGATCCTACTATAGCACTCGGTAGCCTATTCCACATATCCACAACTCTATTACCAAACCAGTGCTTGCCTCTATCCTTTCTGAATCGGAATTTATCTAATTTAAAGCCATTTGTTCTAGTTATTTCGTTATTACTGAGCTTCAGAACATCTTCCATTTTACCTTTGTTAATCCCACTTACCCACTTGAACACCTCTATCATATCTCCCCTAACTCTACGCCTCTCTAATGAATGCAAGCCTAAGCTTTTCAGTCTTTCTTCATGGAAGGTTTCTAATATTATGGATCATTTTTGTCATTCTTCTTTGTACTCTCTCCAAAGAATCTATGTCCATTCTATAATAAGGACACCAGAATTGAACCGCATAATCCATGTGTGGCCTCACTAATGCTAGGTAAATTTTCAAGATAACATCAGCAGTTCTGTTACTCACACTCCTAGATATGAACCCAAGAATCCTGTTTGCCTTGTTGAGAACGCTAATACACTGTTTTCTTGGTTTCAAGTCATTGCTAACAAATACACCTAGATCTTTTTCACAATCTGAGTTTTCTATTTCCGTGTTACCTAGTTTATACTTAACGTTTGTATTCGTCTTCCCTATCTGTAGTACCTTGCATTTATCAGTATTAAAATTCATTTGCCAGTCTACTGACCACTCATGTAAGGTATCGAGATCTCTTTGAAGGTGTTCAAAGTCACTGTCTGAATTTATCACTCTCCCCATTTTGGTATCATCTGCAAATATACTAATCCTACTAGTTATACCTAAATCAAGATCATTAATGAATATAACAAACAGCAGAGGGCCAAATACAGATCCCTGGGGAACTCCGCTTTTGACCGCACCCCAGTCTGACTTTAATCCATTTATGCTGACTCTTTGTTTCCTACCAGTTAACCATGACCTAATCCATTTTAATAATGATCCACCTATTCCATGTGCTTCTACCTTCCTTATCAATCTCTCATGTGGGACTCTATCGAATGCTTTACTGAAATCTAAATAAATTATATCATATGACTTATCATTATCTACCGCTTCATATACTTCTGAGAAAAAGCTAAGCAAATTTGTGAGACAAGAACGTCCCTGGGTGAACCCGTGCTGAGAAGAATGAATTAAGTTGAATGTTTCAAGGTGGCTTCTGATTTTTGTAGCAATAATTGACTCTAGCAACTTGCCTATGATTGACGTGAGACTAATGGGACGGAACTACATTTGCAAGTTTCCAGGCTTCTGGCACTTGGCCCGATTTTAATGACTTATAAAATAAAACTGCTAATGGATTACTCAACTAATGTCTACATTCTTTTAATATTCTAGCATATACCTCGTCTGGACCAGGCGATTTATGAGGCTTCAGTTTGTTAATTACTTTAAGCACATCGTTACTAGTAATATTGATATTCATCAACATATTTTCTATACTGTCGTTATATACCTTAAGAACTTCTGGAAACTGTGCTAGGTTTTCATTTCTCCTGTCGTTGTTTTAAGGGGACCTATTGTATCTCTAACCTTTGATTTATACAGTTGATAAAAAGCTTTGGGGTTATTTTTCGATTCGTTTGCTACCTTGATTTCATAATTTCTCTTTGCTTTCCTAATTTCTGTTTTTACCTGTCTTGTTAGGTTCTGATAGTAACCAAGTAAGTGATTTTCGCCTTTCTTAACTTTTCTATATACTCCTTTCTTTTTCCCTAGAAGATCTAAGAGTCTATTATTCATCCATTTTGGTTGGTTCCGTATCGATCTGAATTATCTTTTAGGGATGTGTTTATTTTGAGCATTATGGATTGTCGCAATAAATTGTTCATAAGTAGCTGCTAAATTAAATTCGGGGTTCTCCCGTCCAAATTAAATTCGGGGTTCTCTCGTCCATTAAATTCGGGGTTCTCCCGTCCATATGGTTTTAAACATCAGCAGTTTCCAGGTGCTTGGATTGGTCGGCGTGGTGCTGTGGAGTGGCCTCCCAGATCCCCAGACCTTACCCCACTTGATTTTTACCTTTGGGGACATTTGAAGGCCATGATGTATCAGGAAAAGATACAAAACATAAATCATCTCAAGCATATTGTATGGAAATTTATGGGACACCCTGTATATATATATATATATATATATATATATATATATATATATATATATATATATATATATATATATATATATATATATATATATGTAACCGGTCGGAATTTACTGGACTTTAATTTCTCACTTGACTTGGGGTTTATTTAAAATTAATAGATGGTAATGGCAGTGGAAGCGCCCCTTTGAGAAAAATCCCGAACCAGCACAAGAACACTTAAAACTACTAAACAAAATAAATTGTCCGTGACCCGTGGAAGGATAGCATCTGTGACTGGGATGAATGAGACACACTGTTACATTTAGACACTTATATTCCCTCCAACACTACAAACACAATCCAATAATGGTACACCAGTATGCGCACCTCTTAACTTGAACTTAAAACACTACTCTGGGGAATAAAAGTTATACATGATATAAAAATTATTAGAACCTCAGGCAACAATAAATTTGAAGTAATAAGAACTGTTCCGTGCACACATGAAACAGGCCTTAAAGGCTTTCACACAATAATATCAGTCACTTAGGTACCAAAAAAAGATATTAACTGCTCTACAATGAATAGGCCTTAAGGGCACTCAACAAAATTATATGTCACTGAGGAATGGTAATAAAAATGAGAAATTAAATACTCTACAATGAATAGGCCTTAAGGGCACTCAACAAAATTATATCAGTCACTGAGGAAATGGTAATAAAGCATGAAATTAAATACTCTACAATGAATAGGCCTTAAGGGCACTCAACAAAATTATATCAGTCACTGAGGAAATGGTAATAAAGCATGAAATTAAATACTCTACAATGAATAGGCCTTAAGGGCACTCAACAAAATTATATCAGTCACTAAGGAAATGGTAATAAAATATGAAATTAAATACTCTACAATGAATAGGCCTTAAGGGCACTCAACCAAATTTATAGCACCCCCAACAGATGCACACTTCCTAACCTAACCTAACCACTACTCTGGGGAACAAGGTTATACCTGAGATCAGAATTATGAAGAACAATCAGAGGCATTAAAAGAATCAAATCACAGTATCACTCTGGTTCCACTTGATGGCACAAGCATTCAAAACAATATTATCAAAATTATCTAGAAACTATTAAACTACACCCGTAATAAGGGAGGGAAAATGTTCCTCCTGGTATCTCCTAGAGACCTAGACTCACGGTCTCAGTGTGTGACCATTAGTCTACTCAGATAGCCTCAGTGTACTCCCAGTGCGTCCATAAAGCGGACGGGAGTGAGCCAATCAGACCTTGTACAGTTGAGAGAAGCTTTAGCGTCCCGTGTCGTTTAGTTGTCGGGAGCACTCGTTCACTCAAGAGATCCTTTGCTACCCCGCTAAACAGTGACAGGCCTACTTTGATCGGTCCAATGGCGACAATCGCCACCCTCAATCCTCAACGGCAGTCTCAAACGGCAGTCAATCTCAGGTCAACTCCAGTCAACTTCAGTCAAGTGGGTTCTCACGGAAACCCTGAAATGAACTCACTGTTAGCTCTAGTTTACTTTATCACTGCCCTATCTAACCCTGTCTGAGATCGAATGAGACTTACTTGTTATACTGCAATATTTCAGCACAGGTGACTAGGCCACGTGACTATTTCTGGGACAGACGCGCAGGGACGTCTTGTTCGTGTGAGTGCTATCCGGGACTGAGAGAGAGCCCGCTTCGTGTCCTCTCAAGGCGTTAGCTTAGGCCTACGTGACCTATTTTCCGCCTAACTAATAACTCCTTGGGACACCCTTTAACATTATTCAGACTGCTAAACGATCTATAATAATTTCAAATTCAATAATAGTCCCTTAACTTCATGAATCGCATCATTATTAATCCGGTAAATTACATTTAATATCATATAGGCCTAGTTCCGCAATCTCCCACTATGTGCGGGGAGCGCTCTCTTCCCTCAGACGACCTTGAACGCTCAGTACCGCTAATGGCGGGGCATTCGAAATTACTCTGAAATTTCTGAATATTACAATCGACCCCCCTAAAAAAAGACAGCACTGTCCTCATGTGCTGAGAAGACCATTCATACGACCCCCCTAAAATTTGTTCTAAGAAACTGCATCTTACCCCTTTTGCTAAACGCAGCATTCCCGTCTTCTCTTCTCTCCTGCTAACACTCGACCCCCCTAAAAGAAAAACAGCACTGCCCTCATGTGCTGAGAGAACAACTTAGACCCCACCTTCAACTCTGTACTATTCCACTCACAGCTAACAACTCCATTTCTTCCTAGCCCAACTCATAACCAACCAGAACATCACGCTCCCCTTTTGCCTGGCCCTTAACTAGAGAACCAATGTCAAAATTAATACCAGCCCAAACAAACATGCTCTCCTTTGCCTGGCCCTTGAACTAAGAGGAACCAGTGTCAAACCAATACTCAGTCCAAAGCAAACATGCTCTCCTTTTGCCTGGTCCTTGAACTAAGAGGAACCAGTGTCAAAACAATACACAGTCCAAAACAAACATTCTCTCCTTTTGCCTGGCCCTTGAGCTAAGAGGAGCCAGTGTCAAAAAAATACTCAGTCCACGTCTCCGAACCTCATGCCGGCAGACCAACCCTCTGACAATGTACCAGTCCATGTTAGTGAGGCCCTGGACATTACAACTGTACTCTCAATCCCGCTCATGACAGCAACCACTACTCAACGCACATCTCTGACCTAACCATCTCTCCAATCCCCCCTGCCCTACTCACAACTCCTCCAACTCACCCTCGACAACCTGCCCCTTCTCATTACCCTGCAACCTAAACTGTAATTTGTCGGCTTCGTCTTTCAGTTGCAGGCTCGATCGACCTCTCTGAACTACTTCTCCATCTCGCTCATCTGGAGTGGGGGCTCCTCGTCTTCCTCCTCAGATTCATCCATCGCTGGGTCTCCCGGATGCCTTAGGGTTGGAGCAGCCTTCAAGTTGCTCCGGTTTTCCACTCTCGCTTCCAGGTCTTCTTCCCCACTGGGCGCAATGCGATATAAACCAGGCCTTGGATTTAGGACCTCAACAATGTGCCATCTCGTATCAAACCAATGGTTTTGCAGCTTACACCGGCCTATTTTTACATTGTTCCTCAGCAAAACCTCCTGGCCCACTTCCCAGCTACTCTCGTGGGCTTTCTCTTCTCTTTTTCTTCTATTTATTTCCTTACGTCTCCGAACATTGATCTCCACTGCTTCCTGCAATCGTCGTTGCCGGTCTCTAATCACCATCACCCACTCATCTACCGGCTCTGGGTCTAGTTCCGGCCTAAGGTCAAACGGCAGGTTTGGTTCTCTCCCGTAAAACAACAGGAATGGGGAAAACCCTGTCGTGGCATGCGGAGTCGCGTTGTATTGTGACACCACTGCCTGCAGATGCTCTGGCCACCTATTCTTTTCCTCTGCCTCGAGGGTGGCCAGCAGACCGTGCAGGGTTCGATTGAACCGTTCCACCATGCCATTTCCCTGTGGGTGATATGCTGACGTCCTTATTTTCTTCACCCCAAAGGTGGCACAAGTTTGTCGGACCAATGCACTGCCAAAATTCCTTCCCTGATCGGTCAACAGTCGCTCAGGTGCACCCACTGCCAGGAAGATTCGATTCACCAGGATCTTTGCAATCGTCGAGGCTTTCTGGTCTTTGGTGGGAAAGGCCCAAGTGTAACGACTGTATATGTCAACCATTATCAGGACATTCTCCAATCCTTGCCGCTTGTCCAGCAAGGTGAAATCTGCGGCCAGTGTCTCTAATGGTTTGGCAGCTTCAATCGTCCCTACATGCAGTTGGGGCTTCGGCACTTCATCTTTTGCTACTCCACACCTCTCGCAGCTGGCTATGTAGTCTCGCACTGTTTCTCCCATGCCTGACCAGAACCCTCGCTCCTGCACCAGCGACAGGGTGCGATCTCGCCCCTGATGGCCAAACTCGTCGTGGCAGGCTCTAGTCAAAGCCTCCTGCAAGTTTGGAGTTAACACTGGCACCTCCCTCCATAGATTCTTCCCTTCGGGTCTTCTATGCCAAACAACATCTTCTCTTACTATCAGGGATTTCCTAGCTCGGTACATCTTGCGGAAATCATCATTTTGGAGCTCTACCTGTACCTCATCCTCCGGCAGCTCCCCCACCAACCATCTTCGCAGTTTTGTCATATAGTCCATGCCTTCTTGCTCCTTACGCAGCCCATCCATCGTCCACAGTTCCTTCCTTCCTGCCCCGTTCTCCTCTAGTACATGCATCGCTGTATACTCTTCTTCACTATCTTCCTCCTGTTCCGCCGGGATTCTAGATAGAGTATCCGCCACAATGTTGTTCTTCCCCGGCTTGTACTCTATAGTAAAGTTAAACTGCTCGAGATCCGCATTCCACCTACTTTCCACGGCACCTAGCTTAGCCTTCTCCCGGTGACTGAGTGGGTTGTTATCTGTATAGACTGTGAAATGTTTCCCTGCCAAATAATCCCTGAATTTATCCACTACTGCCCATTTGAGTGCTAACATCTCTAACTTACGAGAACTATAGTTGTTCATGTTACGTTCTGATTTCCTCAGGCCCCGACTCGCATAGCACACCGGATGCAGCCTGCCATCCTTCCGCTGGGACAGCACCGCACCTAGCCCACGAAAACTTGCATCTGTTTCTAATATAAACTCCTGAGTGAAATCTGGGCAAGCCAACACTGGTGTCTGCGTCACCTTGTCTTTCAGCTCCTCAAAAGCCTGTTGCTGTTCCTCTCTCCATTCACTATCTACCCGATCCTTAGATTTCCCATGCATCAACGCATGCAGTGGAGCAGCTATTTGGGCAAACCCTTTAACAAATTTCCTATAAAATGATGTGAACCCTACAAAAGACCGCACATCTTTCACCGTCTGAGGGACTGGCCAATCTCTTACTACCCTAATCTTCTCAGGATCAGCTGTGATGCCTTCAGCTGACACCTGATATCCTAAATAACTTACTTTTGAAGCCATTATTTCACACTTTTTAGGTTTAAATCTTAAGTTATTCTCCCTCATCCTGCAAAATAATTCCCTCAATCTGACTATATGTTGATCTATTGTACTTGAAAACACCATCACATCATCAAGGTATACAAGCAACGAGGAGAAGATCTTATCCCCTAAAATCCGCTCCATGTATCTCTGAAAGGTTCCCGGACTATTTGACAATCCCATAGGCAGTCGCCTGTACTCAAAGTGTCCGAAGCTTGTGCTGAAGGCAGTCTTTGGACGGTCTGAAGGTTTTACTTCTATCTGGTGATATCCCGCCGCCAGATCAAACGTTGAGAAAAACTGGGCCCCCGTCAGAGATTCTAGAGTTTCATTTATCCTAGGCAGAGGAAACGCATCGCGTACCGTGACCTTATTTAAGTCACGATAGTCAATGCACAACCTCAGCGTCCCGTCCTTTTTCCTCACTACTACAATGGCGGCAGAGTACGGACTCTCACTATGCTGAATTACTCCCTGATCTAACAGCTGGCTAATGTGCTGCTTCACCTCTGGTACCTGGTTTGGAGGGATCCTCCGATATGGCACCCTAACTGGCCTGTCTGTGGTCACTGGGATCTCATGCTGAACCCCAATAGCCTTTCCTATGGGCTGGCCCTCTTCTTCAAAAATATCACTAAACTCTTCTATTAAACACCTAACTGCACTCTCTTGTCCCTCATTCATTTCCTCCGTGTGCACTTTGACCTCCGTACGGGCATCCGGTTGCACTGTCCTCACATTCACCTCTTCACTGATGTCTTCCTCGACTTCCGTCCCCGAAGCCACTTTCCCAATCTGCCAATTGCCCCTCAAGCTCCTACGACTATCAGACAGATTTGCCACCAACACCTGGGTCATGCCTCTCACCACTCTTACAGCTGTCGGCAACACTATTACACCCTCAGGCATCCAACCTTCATCCTCTATTGTTAGAGGTTCAATCACTACTTCTTTGTTAGCTACCTGGCTTAATGAGGGAACACATACTGACAGCAACCGAGTACTCCGGGGAGGAATGGTTGGTCTTTCCTTCCTCTCTGTCATACAATACCCCAGGCTGATGGCCTCTATTGCACATAACTGCCTAACCTCATGCAAGCAATTTTCCCACTGAGCGGTGCTCCTGGCTTCCCTGCACAAGTGATACATGTGCGGCCAGATCTCCGCAACCTCCCCCAGCACATTCATCCCCAACAACCCGACATGAGATTGCCCCTTACCCTGGGTCTCAATCCCTGGACAAACCAACATCCCCACATCAGTGACTTCCACCCCACATACGACCATAGTGACCCGAATACACCCCACACACGGCACTGGAAACCCTGACGCCCCTTTTACCCTTATTCGAGTGGGCTGCAACACCACGCCTGCAGGCTCCAGCTCCCGACGGTAGAAAAGTTCATCAATTAGCGACACTTCTGCCCCAGTATCTGCTAAACCCCACATTTCACGACCCGCTACCAGCACCGAGACCTTAGGACACTCTGCTTTCAGCCTTAAGGTACCTTCTGTTGTGATTAAATTTGTCATGCGAACCACGCTTGACCATGGGTCCGCTCTCTCTTGGCTCATAACATCGCCGGTGGAATCTATTGGTGAGGCCAGGAACGGTTGGCGGGGACTGCCTGGCCTTGGCCATTTCCCGACCGCCAGTTCCGATTGTTATTTCCAACTCGATACTGGCCATTGGCCACGTATCCCCTTGGGACACTCTCTCCTGGTCTGGACCCGTTTGTGCAATTGAAACTGAAATGGCCCTCTTGTCCACACGCATAGCACCTCGGGGGAATCGAGCCTCCAGTCTGCGGCTCGTTCTCTCTTCCTTTAGTCAGCGGTACCTCCCTCAAAGCTTCTCGTTTTTGTTCCGCCTCTCTCAGCCCCGTGATCCACTCGTCTAGACTGTGGTGAGGATACTTCTTGATCTCATCCACTAACCACATACGGCTTTGTTCCTCCTTGAGCCCCCGAGTGATTGCATCTCCCAACAGGGCCTTATCATATTTATGATCATGGTGGTTCAACTCATCGTTTAAATCTAGCATAGCGTCATAATATTCAAGAAGCGTTTCGTTGCTCCCTTGTTTCCGCGTCATCACCTTCTGAATAGCGTCGTACGTGGCCGTCGGTCCGCCATATTGCTGCTTCAAATAACAAGTTAACTCATCTACGGTTTCCCAGTCTCTGCGTGCGTTGTATACGCGATCTGCCGCAGGCCCCGCAAGATGCCTTATTATGAATTGGATTCGACTGACTTCGTCTCCGTCTAGCAGCTTGAGGGTTCGGTCAACCTCTCTTAACCACTTTCCTACCTCTATTCCTGGCCTACCGTCGAACTTAGACATGGTCAACCCGGCCCCGAGACTAATTCCCTCTCTACTATTGTGTCTCCTCATCTCCCACATTGTCTCCTCGTGCTGTATTTTATACTGTGTCTTCACCCTATCTAGTGCATCCCCCAACAGAGCTAAGTGTTGTTGGTGTTCCGTCTCTAACTGTTGCAATTGTGTGTGGTACTCCCCCCTTAACTGTTGTGCATATACCCCATACTCCCCCCTGATTTGGTTCGCCCATGCCTGACATTCCCCATTGATCTTCCCTTCTAACTGTTCCAATCGTTCCTGGTACTCTCCCCGGATTTTCCCCTCTAGCTTCCCAATACGTTCCACGAACTCTTCTCTCAACTGCACCAACCCCAGGCTGTCTCTCCTTTTCTCCGAGTAACCCCGCACCGTCAACCACAACAAACCCATTCCCACGGTGAGCATGAGTAGAGTTGGGGTCACACTCTCTACCGTTTCCATCCACTCCATTATTACGCTCATTATCCCAACCACAGAACTATCAGTCACGACATAAAATTAACCACGCTCTGCTACCATTTGTAACCGGTCGGAATTTACTGGACTTTAATTTCTCACTTGACTTGGGGTTTATTTAAAATTAATAGATGGTAATGGCAGTGGAAGCGCCCCTTTGAGAAAAATCCCGAACCAGCACAAGAACACTTAAAACTACTAAACAAAATAAATTGTCCGTGACCCGTGGAAGGATAGCATCTGTGACTGGGATGAATGAGACACACTGTTACATTTAGACACTTATATTCCCTCCAACACTACAAACACAATCCAATAATGGTACACCAGTATGCGCACCTCTTAACTTGAACTTAAAACACTACTCTGGGGAATAAAAGTTATACATGATATAAAAATTATTAGAACCTCAGGCAACAATAAATTTGAAGTAATAAGAACTGTTCCGTGCACACATGAAACAGGCCTTAAAGGCTTTCACACAATAATATCAGTCACTTAGGTACCAAAAAAAGATATTAACTACTCTACAATGAATAGGCCTTAAGGGCACTCAACAAAATTATATGTCACTGAGGAATGGTAATAAAAATGAGAAATTAAATACTCTACAATGAATAGGCCTTAAGGGCACTCAACAAAATTATATCAGTCACTGAGGAAATGGTAATAAAACATGAAATTAAATACTCTACAATGAATAGGCCTTAAGGGCACTCAACAAAATTATATCAGTCACTAAGGAAATGGTAATAAAATATGAAATTAAATACTCTACAATGAATAGGCCTTAAGGGCACTCAACAAAATTATAGCACCCCAACAGATGCACACTTCCTAACCTAACCTAACCACTACTCTGGGGAACAAGGTTATACCTGAGATCAGAATTATGAAGAACAATCAGAGGCATTAAAAGAATCAAATCACAGTATCACTCTGGTTCCACTTGATGGCACAAACATTCAAAACAATATTATCAAAATTATCTAGAAACTATTAAACTACACCCGTAATAAGGGAGGGAAAATGTTCCTCCAGGTATCTCCTAGAGACCTAGACTCACGGTCTCAGTGTGTGACCATTAGTCTACTCAGATAGCCTCAGTGTACTCCCAGTGCGTCCATAAAGCGGACGGGAGTGAGCCAATCAGACCTTGTACAGTTGAGAGAAGCTTTAGCGTCCCGTGTCGTTTAGTTGTCGGGAGCACTCGTTCACTCAAGAGATCCTTTGCTACCCCGCTAAACAGTGACAGGCCTACTTTGATCGGTCCAATGGCGACAATCGCCACCCTCAATCCTCAACGGCAGTCTCAAACGGCAGTCAATCTCAGGTCAACTCCAGTCAACTTCAGTCAAGTGGGTTCTCACGGAAACCCTGAAATGAACTCACTGTTAGCTCTAGTTTACTTTATCACTGCCCTATCTAACCCTGTCTGAGATCGAATGAGACTTACTTGTTATACTGCAATATTTCAGCACAGGTGACTAGGCCACGTGACTATTTCTGGGACAGACGCGCAGGGACGTCTTGTCTCTGTGAATGCTATCCGGGACTGGGAGAGAGCCTCGTCGCTGTCTCTCAAGGCGTGAGCTTAGGCCTACGTGACTTATTTTCCGCCTAACTAATAACTCCTTGGGACACCCTGTAACATTATTCAGACTGCTAAACGATCTATAATAATCTCAAATTCAATAATAGTCCCTTAACTTCATGAATCGCATCATTATTAATTCGGCAAATTACATTTAATATCATATAGGCCTAGTTCCGCAATCTCCCACTATGTGCGGGGAGCGCTCTCTTCCCTCAGACGACCTTGAACGCTCAGTACCGCTAATGGCGGGGCATTCGAAATTACTCTGAAATTCCTGAATATTACATATATATATATATATATATATATATATCTATATATATATATATATATATGTAACCGGTCGGAATTTACTGGACTTTAATTTCTCACTTGACTTGGGGTTTATTTAAAATTAATAGATGGTAATGGCAGTGGAAGCGCCCCTTTGAGAAAAATCCCGAACCAGCACAAGAACACTTAAATCTACTAAACAAAATAAATTGTCCGTGACCCGTGGAAGGATAGCATCTGTGACTGGGATGAATGAGACACACTGTTACATTTAGACACTTATATTCCCTCCAACACTACAAACACAATCCAATAATGGTACACCAATATGCGCACCTCTTAACTTGAACTTAAAACACTACTCTGGGGAATAAAAGTTATACATGATATAAAAATTATTAGAACCTCAGGCAACAATAAATTTGAAGTAATAAGAACTGTTCCGTGCACGCATGAAACAGGCCTTAAAGGCTTTCACACAATAATATCAGTCACTTAGGTACCAAAAAAAGATATTAACTACTCTACAATGAATAGGCCTTAAGGGCACTCAACAAAATTATATGTCACTGAGGAATGGTAATAAAAATGAGAAATTAAATACTCTACAATGAATAGGCCTTAAGGGCACTCAACAAAATTATATCAGTCACTGAGGAAATGGTAATAAAACATGAAATTAAATACTCTACAATGAATAGGCCTTAAGGGCACTCAACCAAATTTATAGCACCCCAACAGATGCACACCTCCTAACCTAACCTAACCACCACTCTGGGGAACAAGGTTATACCTGAGATCAGAATTATGAAGAACAATCAGAGGCATTAAAAGAATCAAATCACAGTATCACTCTGGTTCCACTTGATGGCACAAACATTCAAAACAATATTATTAAAATTATCTAGAAACTATTAAATTACACCCGTAATAAGGGAGGGAAAATGTTCCTCCAGGTATCTCCTAGAGACCTAGACTCACGGTCTCAGTGTGTGACCATTAGTCTACTCAGATAGCCTCAGTGTACTCCCAGTGCGTCCATAAAGCGGACGGGAGTGAGCCAATCAGACCTTGTACAGTTGAGAGAAGCTTTAGCGTCCCGTGTCGTTTAGTTGTCGGGAGCACTCGTTCACTCAAGAGATCCTTTGCTACCCCGCTAAACAGTGACAGGCCTACTTTGATCGGTCCAATGGCGACAATCGCCACCCTCAATCCTCAACGGCAGTCTCAAACGGCAGTCAATCTCAGGTCAACTCCAGTCAACTTCAGTCAAGTGGGTTCTCACGGAAACCCTGAAATGAACTCACTGTTAGCTCTAGTTTACTTTATCACTGCCCTATCTAACCCTGTCTGAGATCGAATGAGACTTACTTGTTATACTGCAATATTTCAGCACAGGTGACTAGGCCACGTGACTATTTCTGGGACAGACGCGCAGGGACGTCTTGTTCGTGTGAGTGCTATCCGGGACTGAGAGAGAGGCCGCTTCGTGTCCTCTCAAGGCGTTAGCTTAGGCCTACGTGACCTATTTTCCGCCTAACTAATAACTCCTTGGGACACCCTTTAACATTATTCAGACTGCTAAACGATCTATAATAATTTCAAATTCAATAATAGTCCCTTAACTTCATGAATCGCATCATTATTAATCCGGTAAATTACATTTAATATCATATAGGCCTAGTTCCGCAATCTCCCACTATGTGCGGGGAGCGCTCTCTTCCCTCAGACGACCTTGAACGCTCAGTACCGCTAATGGCGGGGCATTCGAAATTACTCTGAAATTTCTGAATATTACAATCGACCCCCCTAAAAAAAGACAGCACTGTCCTCATGTGCTGAGAAGACCATTCATACGACCCCCCTAAAATTTGTTCTAAGAAACTGCATCTTACCCCTTTTGCTAAACGCAGCATTCCCGTCTTCTCTTCTCTCCTGCTAACACTCGACCCCCCTAAAAGAAAAACAGCACTGCCCTCATGTGCTGAGAGAACAACTTAGACCCCACCTTCAACTCTGTACTATTCCACTCACAGCTAACAACTCCATTTCTTCCCCATTTCTTCCTAGCCCAACTCATAACCAACCAGAACATCACGCTCCCCTTTTGCCTGGCCCTTAACTAGAGAACCAATGTCAAAATTAATACCAGCCCAAACAAACATGCTCTCCTTTGCCTGGCCCTTGAACTAAGAGGAACCAGTGTCAAACCAATACTCAGTCCAAAGCAAACATGCTCTCCTTTTGCCTGGTCCTTGAACTAAGAGGAACCAGTGTCAAAACAATACACAGTCCAAAACAAACATGCTCTCCTTTGGCCTGGCCCTTGAACTAAGAGGAACCAGTGTCCAAACAATACTCAGTCCACGTCTCCGAACCTCATGCCGGCAGACCAACCCTCTGACAATGTACCAGTCCATGTTAGTGAGGCCCTGGACATTACAACTGTACTCTCAATCCCGCTCATGACAGCAACCACTACTCAACGCACATCTCTGACCTAACCATCTCTCCAATCCCCCCTGCCCTACTCACAACTCCTCCAACTCACCCTCGACAACCTGCCCCTTCTCATTACCCTGCAACCTAAACTGTAATTTGTCGGCTTCGTCTTTCAGTTGCAGGCCCGATCGACCTCTCTGAACTACTTCTCCATCTCGCTCATCTGGAGTGGGGGCTCCTCGTCTTCCTCCTCAGATTCATCCATCGCTGGGTCTCCCGGATGCCTTAGGGTTGGAGCAGCCTTCAAGTTGCTCCGGTTTTCCACTCTCGCTTCCAGGTCTTCTTCCCCACTGGGCGCAATGCGATATAAACCAGGCCTTGGATTTAGGACCTCAACAATGTGCCATCTCGTATCAAACCAATGGTTTTGCAGCTTACACCGGCCTATTTTTACATTGTTCCTCAGCAAAACCTCCTGGCCCACTTCTTCAAAAATATCACTAACTCTTCTATTAAACACCTAACTGCACTCTCTTGTCCCTCATTCATTTCCTCCGTGTGCACTTTGACCTCCGTACGGGCATCCGGTTGCACTGTCCTCACATTCACCTCTTCACTGATGTCTTCCTCGACTTCCGTCCCCGAAGCCACTTTCCCAATCCGCCAATTGCCCCTCAAGCTCCTACGACTATCAGACAGATTTGCCACCAACACCTGGGTCATGCCTCTCACCACCCTTACAGCTGTCGGCAACACTATCACACCCTCAGGCATCCAACCTTCATCCTCTATTGTCAGAGGTTCAATCACTACTTCTTTGTTAGCTACCTGGCTTAATGAGGGAACACATACTGACAGCAACCGAGTACTCCGGGGAGGAATGGTTGGTCTTTCCTTCCTCTCTGTCATACAATACCCCAGGCTGATGGCCTCTATTGCACATAACTGCCTAACCTCATGCAAGCAATTTTCCCACTGAGCGGTGCTCCTGGCTTCCCTGCACAAGTGATACATGTGCGGCCAGATCTCCGCAACCTCCTCCAGCACATTCATCCCCAACAACCCGACATGAGCTTGCCCCTTACCCTGGGTCTCAATCCCTGGACAAACCAACATCCCCACATCAGTGACTTCCACCCCACATACGACCATAGTGACCCGAATACACCCCACACACGGCACTGGAAACCCTGACGCCCCTTTTACCCTTATTCGAGTGGGCTGCAACACCACGCCTGCAGGCTCCAGCTCCCGACGGTAGAAAAGTTCATCAATTAGCGACACTTCTGCCCCAGTATCTGCTAAACCCCACATTTCACGACCCGCTACCAGCACCGAGACCTTAGGACACTCTGCTTTCAGCCTTAAGGTACCTTCTGTTGTGATTAAATTTGTCATGCGAACCACGCTTGACCATGGGTCCGCTCTCTCTTGGCTCATAACATCGCCGGTGGAATCTATTGGTGAGGCCAGGAACGGTTGGCGGGGACTGCCTGGCCTTGGCCATTTCCCGACCGCCAGTTCCGATTGTTATTTCCAACTCGATACTGGCCATTGGCCACGTATCCCCTTGGGACACTCTCTCCTGGTCTGGACCCGTTTGTGCAATTGAAACTGAAATGGCCCTCTTGTCCACACGCATAGCACCTCGGGGGAATCGAGCCTCCAGTCTGCGGCTCGTTCTCTCTTCCTTTAGTCAGCGGTAGCTCCCTCAAAGCTTCTCGTTTTTGTTCCGCCTCTCTCAGCCCCGTGATCCACTCGTCTAGACTGTGGTGAGGATACTTCTTGATCTCATCCACTAACCACATACGGCTTTGTTCCTCCTTGAGCCCCCGAGTGATTGCATCTCCCAACAGGGCCTTATCATATTTATGATCATGGTGGTTCAACTCATCGTTTAAATCTAGCATAGCGTCATAATATTCAAGAAGCGTTTCGTTGCTCCCTTGTTTCCGCGTCATCACCTTCTGAATGGCGTCGTACGTGGCCGTCGGTCCGCCATATTGCTGCTTCAAATAACAAGTTAACTCATCTACGGTTTCCCAGTCTCTGCGTGCGTTGTATACGCGATCTGCCGCAGGCCCCGCAAGATGCCTTATTATGAATTGGATTCGACTGACTTCGTCTCCGTCTAGCAGCTTGAGGGTTCGGTCAACCTCTCTTAACCACTTTCCTACCTCTATTCCTGGCCTACCGTCGAACTTAGACATGGTCAACCCGGCCCCGAGACTAATTCCCTCTCTACTATTGTGTCTCCTCATCTCCCACATTGTCTCCTCGTGCTGTATTTTATACTGTGTCTTTACCCTATCTAGTGCATCCCCCAACAGAGCTAAGTGTTGTTGGTGTTCCGTCTCTAACTGTTGCAATTGTGTGTGGTACTCCCCCCTTAACTGTTGTGCATATACCCCATACTCCCCCCTGATTTGGTTCGCCCATGCCTGACATTCCCCATTGATCTTCCCTTCTAACTGTTCCAATCGTTCCTGGTACTCTCCCCGGATTTTCCCCTCTAGCTTCCCAATACGTTCCACGAACTCTTCTCTCAACTGCACCAACCCCAGGCTGTCTCTCCTTTTCTCCGAGTAACCCCGCACCGTCAACCACAACAAACCCATTCCCACGGTGAGCATGAGTAGAGTTGGGGTCACACTCTCTACCGTTTCCATCCACTCCATTATTACGCTCATTATCCCAACCACAGAACTATCAGTCACGAAATAAAATTAACTACGCTCTGCTACCATTTGTAACCGGTCGGAATTTACTGGACTTTAATTTCTCACTTGACTTGGGGTTTATTTAAAATTAATAGATGGTAATGGCAGTGGAAGCGCCCCTTTGAGAAAAATCCCGAACCAGCACAAGAACACTTAAAACTACTAAACAAAATAAATTGTCCGTGACCCGTGGAAGGATAGCATCTGTGACTGGGATGAATGAGACACACTGTTACATTTAGACACTTATATTCCCTCCAACACTACAAACACAATCCAATAATGGTACACCAATATGCGCACCTCTTAACTTGAACTTAAAACACTACTCTGGGGAATAAAAGTTATACATGATATAAAAATTATTAGAACCTCAGGCAACAATAAATTTGAAGTAATAAGAACTGTTCCGTGCACACATGAAACAGGCCTTAAAGGCTTTCACACAATAATATCAGTCACTTAGGTACCAAAAAAAGATATTAACTACTCTACAATGAATAGGCCTTAAGGGCACTCAACAAAATTATATGTCACTGAGGAATGGTAATAAAAATGAGAAATTAAATACTCTACAATGAATAGGCCTTAAGGGCACTCAACAAAATTATATCAGTCACTGAGGAAATGGTAATAAAACATGAAATTAAATACTCTACAATGAATAGGCCTTAAGGGCACTCAACCAAATTTATAGCACCCCAACAGATGCACACCTCCTAACCTAACCTAACCACTACTCTGGGGAACAAGGTTATACCTGAGATCAGAATTATGAAGAACAATCAGAGGCATTAAAAGAATCAAATCACAGTATCACTCTGGTTCCACTTGATGGCACAAACATTCAAAACAATATTATCAAAATTATCTAGAAACTATTAAATTACACCCGTAATAAGGGAGGGAAAATGTTCCTCCAGGTATCTCCTAGAGACCTAGACTCACGGTCTCAGTGTGTGACCATTAGTCTACTCAGATAGCCTCAGTGTACTCCCAGTGCGTCCATAAAGCGGACGGGAGTGAGCCAATCAGACCTTGTACAGTTGAGAGAAGCTTTAGCGTCCCGTGTCGTTTAGTTGTCGGGAGCACTCGTTCACTCAAGAGATCCTTTGCTACCCCGCTAAACAGTGACAGGCCTACTTTGATCGGTCCAATGGCGACAATCGCCACCCTCAATCCTCAACGGCAGTCTCAAACGGCAGTCAATCTCAGGTCAACTCCAGTCAACTTCAGTCAAGTGGGTTCTCACGGAAACCCTGAAATGAACTCACTGTTAGCTCTAGTTTACTTTATCACTGCCCTATCTAACCCTGTCTGAGATCGAATGAGACTTACTTGTTATACTGCAATATTTCAGCACAGGTGACTAGGCCACGTGACTATTTCTGGGACAGACGCGCAGGGACGTCTTGTTCGTGTGAGTGCTATCCGGGACTGAGAGAGAGGCCGCTTCGTGTCCTCTCAAGGCGTTAGCTTAGGCCTACGTGACCTATTTTCCGCCTAACTAATAACTCCTTGGGACACCCTTTAACATTATTCAGACTGCTAAACGATCTATAATAATTTCAAATTCAATAATAGTCCCTTAACTTCATGAATCGCATCATTATTAATCCGGTAAATTACATTTAATATCATATAGGCCTAGTTCCGCAATCTCCCACTATGTGCGGGGAGCGCTCTCTTCCCTCAGACGACCTTGAACGCTCAGTACCGCTAATGGCGGGGCATTCGAAATTACTCTGAAATTTCTGAATATTACATATATATATATATATATATATATATATATATATATATGTATATATATATATATATATATATATATATATGTAACCGGTCGGAATTTACTGGACTTTAATTTCTCACTTGACTTGGGGTTTATTTAAAATTAATAGATGGTGATGGCAGTGGAAGCGCCCCTTTGAGAAAAATCCCGACCCAGCACAAGAACACTTAAATCTACTAAACAAAATAAATTGTCCGTGACCCGTGGAAGGATAGCATCTGTGACTGGGATGAATGAGACACACTGTAAAATTTAGACACTTATATTCCCTCCAACACTACAAACACAATCAAATAATGGTACACCAATATGCGCACCTCTCAACTTGAACTTAAAACACTACTCTGGGGAATAAAAGTTATACCTGATATAAAAATTATTAGAACCTCAGGCAACAATAAATTTGAAGTATTAAGAACTGTTGCGTGCACACATGAAACAGGCCTTAAAGGCTTTCACACAATAACATCAGTCACTTAGGTATTAAAAAAGAAATTAACTACTCTACAATGAATAGGCCTTAAGGGCACTCAACAAAATTATATGTCACTGAGGAATGGTAATAAAAATGAGAAATTAAATACTCTACAATGAATAGGCCTTAAGGGCACTCAACCAAATTATAGCACCCCAACAGATGCACACTTCCTAACCTAACCTAACCACTACTCTGGGGAACAAGGTTATACCTGAGATCAGAATTATGAAGAACAATCAGAGGCATTAAAAGAATCAAATCACAGTATCACTCTGGTTCCACTTGATGGCACAAACATTCAAAACAATATTATCAAAATTATCTAGAAACTATTAAACTACACCCGTAATAAGGGAAGGAAAATGTTCCTCCAGGTATCTCCTAGAGGCCTAGACTCACGGTCTCAGTGTGTGACCATTAGTCTACTCAGATAGCCTCAGTGTACTCCCAGTGCGTCCATAAAGCGGACGGGAGTGAGCCAATCAGACCTTGTACAGTTGAGAGAAGCTTTAGCGTCCCGTTAGCAAGAGGGTTTCGCTAGCAGCTCGGGACACGTGGTGATGTGCCCGGAGTGGTAAGAACTGATCACCCACTGCTGGTCCCGGGTCGTTTAGTTGTCGGGAGCACTCGTTCACTCAAGAGATCCTTTGCTACCCCGCTAAACAGTGGCAGGCCTACTTTGCTCGGTCCAATGGCGACAATCGCCACCCTCAGTCTCAAACGGCAGTCAATCTCTCGCAGTCAACTCCGGGTCAACTCCAGTCAAGTGGGTTCTCACGGAAACCCTGAAATGAACTCACTGTTAGCTCTAGTTTACTTTATCACTGCCCTATCTAACCCTGTCTGAGATCGAATGAGACTTACTTGTTACTCTGCAATAATGCAACACAGGTGACTAGGCCACGTGACTATTCCTGGGACAAGCGCGCAGAGACGTCTTGTCTCTGTGAATGCTCTCCGGGACTGGGGAGAGGCCTCGTCGCATTCTCTCAAGGCGTGAGCTTAGGCCTACGTGACTTATTTTCCGCCTAACTAATAACTCCTTGGGACACCCGTAACATCATTCAGACTGCTAAACGATCTATAATAATCTCAAATTCAATAATAGTCCCTTAACTTCATGAATCACATCATTATTAATTCGGCAAATTACATTAAATATCATATAGGCCTAGTTCCACAAACTCCCACTATGTGCGGGGAGCGCTCTCTTCCCTCAGACGACCTTGAACGCTCAGTATCGCTAATGGCGGGGCATTCGAAATTACTCTGAAATTCCTGAATATTACATATATATATATATATATATATATATATATATATATATATGTATATATATATATATATATATATATATATATGCGCAAGTAAATCACTGTAGGTGCGCGTGATCTAGGTATATGCTGATAACCACAAGGAAGGAAGAAAACACGAAGTTCCCAAGTACTTTCGTGTAATTCACATCTTCAGGGGTGAGTACAGACTAAAGAGAAATACAAACCAAGGTGTATATATACAGAGGAGGGTGAGACCAGGTCCACAATGGTCAGGTATTAGGTAATGACCCTACTAATCTTTAAATAGCACAAAACGGTTGGTGGTCAGGTCAGATTTTTAGTTTAACAAATTTATTGGCAGAGCTTGTAGTACAGTTTGCCTATTCTGAGTAATTCAGTCAGGTCTTGACACTGAGGGTGGTATCACTTCTCACTGTCACGCAGGACAGAGGTTCACACACAAAGAAATACATCATATTCATTAACAACTATAAATGTATATAGGTCAGGTTCAAATGGATAATGTCACTGTTCACTGCCATGCAGGACAGAGGTTCGTACACAAAGAGTTGCATCATATTCATTGACAGTACATATACATATATGTAAACACACACACACACATATACATACATATACGTATATACATACACATATACATGTACACGTACATATACATGCACACACGCACACATACATACATATACGTCGGTCAGATTCATGTGGGTAATGTCACTTTTCACTGCCACGCAGGACAGAGGTTCGTACACAAAGAAGGAAATACATCACATTCACCAGCAGCATATATAGGTCAGTGGATCACATACATTGGAGTCATATTCTAATTGAAGACTAATCAGTGTGGGCTAGTAAATTTGGGATAAACAGCAAGAATGTCCTCAAGCACACCTGATTCAATGACGTAATTACATAGTTCAAGATACAGTAAGTCAGGTGGCCTGAAGTTTTTGACAGTGTCACATTCAATAATATAGTGTTCAAGTGTATGCTTCAAAGGTTCATCACAAAGTTTACATGCTGAGTGTTCCGGTATGGGTACAGCGTTACTAACTTGCCAGATGTGTCTGTATCCTAGCCTAATTCTGGCCACAACTACATCACATTGTCTGGTTCTGTCCTTATGCTGGCCATACCGGTACCTCTTGTTACAAAATTTGTCATATTTACTAATGCTACAACTGTCAGGTCTCTCTGCATTTCTCACTTCATCTAGATCAGAGTTCATGATTCTGACTTGAATGTTTTTAATTACAGCATTGGACAGACCAAGGTCGCGGTCAACATTTTCTTTCTTACATGCCTCATTGGCCAGTCTATCAACATGGTCATGATACCTGATTCCAACATGGGACGGAATCCACACAAATTCGATACGAAAGTTGTTCTCATTGGCAGTTATCACATTCCTTTTAATATCACATGCAACTTTAGACATAGAGCCTGACGGGCTGTTCATTGATTTCAAAGCACTTTGAGAGTCACAGAATATCACCCCACCTCCATTTTCTTTGAGGTAGTCTGTGGCTAAGTAGATTCCAGTTAGTTCAGTTTGTGTTGTGCTGGCCCAGTTGTTCAGCCTTTGTTTGTTTGACACTATCCCAACTTTCTCACCTGGTTACAAATCTTCTTAATTACAAAATTGTCCAGTTTGTACAGGCCATTACTCAAATTCATGTTGAATGCTTAGGTATGTTTAATAAGACTAGATTCTATGATGTTCCTACTATCAATTGAATTACAAGGTAATATTGAGGAGGCATTATCCCAGTCAATGCAATGCTTGTTATCCCTCAAATGAACAAACAGAGCATTGGATTCCTGGCCTGTCCTAACACTGTATTTGTGTTGTTTAATTCTGGCTGCAAGATCTTTACCTGTCTGGCCTAAGTAAAACATATTACATTCCTTGCAAGAAACTTTATAAATGCAACCAATTGTGTTGTTGGGGGAGTTCTTGATTAACATTTGTTTAACAGTGCATGAGTTTTTAAATGCCACATTGACGTTCCAGGTTTTTATTTGTGAAGGAATGTGTGAGAATTTTTTGTGAAATGGTAATATTAAGATATTCTTATGGTCATGGGTGGGCTTTGGATCAGTTCTATAAAAAGTATTCTTAGTAATGTTTAGGCATTTGTCTATGAAAGATCTAGGGTATTTAAGGTTTGAGCCAATATTATAGATATATTTGTATTCCTCATCAATGAATTCCGGACTGCAAATTCTCAAAGCACGTAAAAACATTGTTGAAAATACTGACTGTTTGACTCTATTATGGTGGGCAGAATAATAATGAATGTATGAACACACATCAGTTGGTTTTCTATAAATACTGAACTTAAAAGTGTTACCTATTCTGTGTATCAGACAGTCTAGGAATGGCAATTTACAGTCTTGCTCTAATTCCATAGTGAATTTTTTTTTTTATTCGGTAAATATATTATTCCTTACGAATATAGTTTTTAATAAATTGGATAATTAAGCAAATACTAGTTTAGAAGATATAATTTTTTACATCTTACTAATTAATTATTACGCTTTCCTTCTCCTTAGACATTTCGCGTCATATTTAAACAGTTTGTTAGGTCATCCGAATAGCGAGGATTATAAGGTTATACACAACTAATTATTCTAAACCTCAGTGTAAAGAAATATTTACAATTCATGTACATATATCGCGATACTTTTTACGACACACACGACACACTGCTTCTCCTAATTCACTTTGTTATTTAATAAACTGAAAATGTTTATTTCGGATTGAAAATTATTTCTGATTAATTACATGTGCTACTTGGGTCATCTTGGCAGAATATAATCATGACGATGTGTGGAGAAGAGGTGAGGGACTTATGATGTCAGTAATTTAATGATTTACCATGTTATCCATTCTTAATAGTCGTGTTTAACCTAAGTAACTCTACTGTGCAGCACACGAGAAAGAGGGTAAAAAATGAAGTATAAAGTGAAAAAGAGATGTGGGACAACGGAATACTACTGTAAAACACTATCGGTTTCGAAAATGCTAAACAAGCCAATGAGCGCCGGGTTACACACAGACGTTTCTCACAGCCTGTCAGACTTAATAATAATAATAATAATAAACGGTTTATTAATAGAGTTGCAGCCGGTGGCTGAAAATATACAAACTTACATGTGATTTAGACAAAATGATATGCGTTCAATACATTTACAGGGCTGTACATTACATAAATCAGGAGTTGTTTATTATTTTAACAATACTGTAGATGGGATGGTGCTATTCTTATATCTATCAGTGCTGGCTCTTATGGGCTGAATTTTGTTGAAGTGGCGGACTGCGCGAGGTGGGCGGGGGACTGCCGGTGGCAGGAGGTTACGATGACGAGGATGGTGCAGTAGTCCACTGCCAAACCTTGCTAGTGCTTGGTGCTGGAGGTCACTGAAGGATGGCATTTCCAGGGTGGAGAGAGCGTTGTTGTAGCCGGAGTAAGGAAAGCAAAGAGAGACTATGAAATCAAAATAGCAAGAGAATCCAAGACGAATCCCAAGGGATTTTTCCAGGTATATAGGACAAAGGTCAAGGACAAAGTTGAGCCTTTAAAGTCAGGGAGGGGAGAAGTGATAAATGTCAGTGAAGAAATAAGCAAAGCATTGAACAGCTACTTCTTATCAGTTTTCACAGAAGAAATTTGCGATGAAATTCCAGAGGTGGAACTGATATTTAAGGGAAAGGAAGAAGAGACATTAAAGAATATCAATATCAGAAAAGAGGAGGTTCTTAAGAAGATAAATAAACTGAAGAAAACAAAATCCACAGGGCCGGATGAAATTTTCCCTCGAGTCTTGAAAGAGTGTAGGAAACAGATTAGCGGACCCCTCGTAAACTTATTTACAAAATCATTAGACACTGGAATTGTGCCAGACTTGTGGAAACAGGCAAATGTATTACCCATATTCAAAAGGGGAGACAGAGCATCAGCGTCAAATTACCGGCCGATCAGTTTGACGTCAGTAGTGGGGAAATTTCTTTAATCAATTATAGCATATAGCATCCGATCGCATCTAGAGAAAAGCAAATTAATCTACGACTCTCAGCATGGGTTTACAAAGGGAAAATCTTGTCTAACAAATCTGCTAACGTATTTTAGGAAAGTCTTCGAGGTAGTCGATAATGACGAAAATTACGATGTTATTTACTTAGACTTTAGCAGGGCATTTGACAGAGTACCGCATCAGAGGCTTCTGAGAAAAATTAAGGCTCATGGTATAGAGGGGAAGTTTTAAATTGGATATAATCATGGCTCACCGATAGAACGCAGAGGGTCGGCGTAGATGGTGTTAAATCTGAGTGGGGCCGTGTAACCAGTGGGGTTCCCCAGGGGTCAGTATTAGGCCCACTCTTGTTCATAAACGATCTAGATACTGGGATCAGCAGTGACATAAGCAAGTTTGCGGATGACACCAAAATAGGGCGGCAAATTAATTCAGGGCAGGATGCAAATGCACTACAGGAGGATCTAAATAAACTGCAGGGGTGGTCTGAAAAATGGCAAATGAAATTCAACACCAGCAAGTGCAGTGTACTTAATATTGGAAGAACAAATACTTATAATGTATACAGCCTTAACAACATCAACCTAGAGAAGTCGACTTGTGAAAGAGACCTAGGAGTACTTGTAAGCCCGGATCTACGGCCTAGAAAACAGTGCGTTAATGTTCGAAATAAGGCAAACAGAGTATTGGGTTTTATATCTAGAAGTGTAAGTAACAAGAGTGCAGAGGTCTTATTGCAACTATATCTTGCGCTAGTCAGGCCGCACCTCGATTATGCGTTTCAGTTCTGGAGCCCCATTATAGAATGGATATAAATTCACTAGAGTCGGTGCAGCGAAGAATGACAAAAATGATTCCGGGACTTAGAAACCTTCCATATCAGGATAGGTTAAAGAAACTTAACTTGCATTCCCTAGAAAGACGAAGAGTGCGGGGAGATATGATAGAAGTATTTAAGTGGGTGAAAGGAATCAATAAAGGGGATATAGATAAAGTTCTTATAATATCCGAGCAGGATACGACTCGGAGCAACGGATTCAAGTTGGATAAGTTTAGGTTTAGGAGGGAGGTAGACTAAACCTGACTGTATTCTCACTGGTGCTAATATTCATGTACAATTCATTTAGGAAAACGTTTTAACCAAATCATCTTATGATGGAGTAAGTTAAACATGAGTGATAACATGTATTGAGACGACTTACGAAATCTTAAGTCGTCATTAACGGTTAGTAAAACCGTTTAAATCTTCTAATCCATTTACTAGTAGCTTATACCAAGATCTTCTTTTGAAGTAGTACGTAGACTATCCCCATTATAATATTAAACATCAATAATACGTAATTTTTCAGTGTTACGACCCATGGCCTCATAAGGTGTAACAATATCACAAATTCAACTTCGTACTATAGGTCCAAGAATAGTTCCCACCAAATTTTCACCTCATTACTATGGGGTATATTTACATTCATGAGTAGATTTAATTACAAAATATATTAATAAACAAACAAACATTATAACAAGTATATCCGTATGTACAAAAATAAATAAATACAAATTAAATCTGAACAAATAAACTGCTCAACCGAGTGACAAAATAACAAACATCAAAGTACTGATTAAACGCTTATTCAATCTAGACACTACACTCAACAACGTGGTTATCCAACACACGTAACTCACAAACAAGTAAGCTACTTACCATTGAATTCTAAAATGTGACTACCCACAGTCTCACATATAAATCACTATATAATACTTGGTGTTCTTAAAAATCGAGCAAGGTTAACACAGTATACCACTAGAAATATACAATAGGAGAGGAGATACCTATCTTACAACTGCTAGCCCAATGCTAAAGCCACCCGGCTCTGAGAGGGAAGACTAAGCGAGTAGAGGTGGGCGGAAATTACGTCATAAACAAAAGACGTCCAGGTTGCGAATCCACAATTAGCTATCAAACGCTCACTCATTCATTAGTATTCTAGGCTAAGACAATAAACATTACTTTGTTTTACGTAACACATTGAAACTAATGTTACTACATTTCAAGTATAACATATAATATCTAAATTTGAACTGCTTCAGTGTGCACACAACGAATTAGTCGAAGTTCATATGCCGACCAGTAATCTATTCATTGGTTCTTATTCCGACACTCGTAACGCAGAGTTTTGTTGGTGTAGGCGAGGTGAGTTTCTTAACTGTAATGGGGTAGTCTTCTATTTTTACCATGGGATCAGTAGTCCTACCACCAGTGTGTATGGGTAAATCATTATCCCAAAATTTTTGACTGTCAAAACTGGTGGAGGTATGAAAGTGGTGTATGTATATTATGTATGCTGGATTATATATCATGTATGTATATTATGTATGTGCTCCATTTATGTATTATTTATTCAGCCTAGCTAGCAGCGTGTGGCAATGTTATTACCATATCCCACACACTTAATTAATGTGCCTGGCGACGTATGGAAGCTGCTAATGTATCACTTGCCATACGTCGCCTATAGCAGTTGACCGGGAGCCTAGTCAAGAGAGAGTGCTGCTCTCCTTTGTGTACATACTCTTATCCAGTAAACCGAACCTACAAAACTATACAGGTGTTTGTGTTCTCTCCTGTATATAGAACTTATTATTCAGAACCTAACATGGCGCAGTGCGTAGTCTTACTGGATAATTACGAGTGATAGTGCAAAGTTTGTAGAAAGCCGGCTAGGGTCCCCTCCCGCCTTGGGTCAAGCCTTGGGTCAACTCCCGCGCCATCTCTCCTCGAAGAATTTCAGCAACTTTGAGCAGTGTCAGTGACAGTGATTTTCTGTGAAGTGTTTAGTGCATTGTGTGTTCGTGCCATTCATGTGTGACCTTGTTCTAAAGGATTCCCAAGGTATACGGCACGTTCTGGGCATTTGTAAGGAGTAAAGTTCAGTGCACCCGTCTCTGACCGCGTCCTGAGGGTAACTAGACTGACTGGGAGTCGCCGCGCCTCTCCCTCCACCCCCCCTCACAGCGCCGCCTCCACCCCCCCTCACAGCTGGGGCGAGACGCTTTGCCGGCCCGGGACACACACTCACACGTACTAACACTCGCTGACCGCGCGGCTTCCTTATATATATTTTATATATATAACCTACTTATCTGTGTATTTAATTAATTTTTTGTCTGAAATCTTGTTGATACGACGGGCTGACCGGTCAACACTGATTTAAGACATAGTACACAGAGGAAGTAGTTATGTCTCACGCCTTACGTAGCCGTGGACCCAGCGTCTGGATGACTCAGGCGGGTGATAGCCCCGCAGAGATGGATGACCAGACCGGCCACGACGCTTCAGCCCCCACATCGCGCAGTCCCTCACCTCAATATTCAGCGTTGTCTCCAGAGATAATTGCTTTACTGAAGTTTATGAGAGATGAGAAACGCGAGGATGAAGCCCACAGACGTTTGGCGGATGAGCACAGAAGGCAAGCAGAGGCAGAACGAGACAACCAACGGAGATTGGAAGACAGTGAACGGTTTGAAGCCTTGATATCTCGCCTCACTGTTAACCAAGCCCCTGGCTCTAACACTGCCTCGGTACTGACTGGTTCAGATACCTCATCCATGCTTCCTTCACGCCCCCCAGCCCCACCTAAAGCAGCAGCTCAAACGCCGCCCATCTTGAAGCCTGATGAGACTTTCCAGACTTTTCGTGAATGGCGGCGACGGTGGACTGATTACTCTACAATGGTGGATCTCCAGAGTTTGTCACAGCCTAAACAACTCATCCAGCTGCGTATGTGCCTGTCCTTGGAAATTCAGCGTGTCTTGGAACATACGTTGCAGGTACCCCCAACCTCTTCGCTGTCTGTAGAGGAGGTACTGGACGTTCTACAACGGCACATCAAAGGACAGCAGAATGAAGCTCTGCGCAGGAGGGAATTGTTTAGCTGCAGACAGATGGAGGGTGAGTCTTTTGATGCCTTTTACGTGCGTCTTAAGAGAGCCTCGGAAGAGGTAGATATATGTCCAGGCCACCACCAGCAGTGCGAGGAGACCCAGTTGAGGCAGGTGATCCTGATGGGTGTTAAGGACGAGGAACTTGTCCAACGCCTCACCTCCCTCGACTCTTCCTCTTCTCTTAAGGATGTGTTGACGATATGTCGCTCCTATGAGGCTGCCAGGTGTGCCACCTCTGCCATCCGCGCTCCCCCTACAGCTGTACGCGCTGTGTCCCGGTACAAGAAGGACAAGAAGTCCGTTCCTACGCCTTCGCCCACCACGTCCACGCCCGGTTTATTTTGCAACAACTGTGGTAAGCAGCACGGAACACAGGTGTGTCCAGCCGCTCAGTCTACCTGCAACAGTTGTGACCGTAAGGGCCACTGGTCACTCACAGTACGGTGCCCAGCCAAACGCGTCCAGTGCAATGTGTGTGGTCGTCTGGGCCACTATGACAAGTGTTGCCCTTCCAACATACCCAAGGGACCGCGTCGGCGGAAGCTTCAGCCCCCCTCCACCAGAGAGGGCCGCCCACAGTCTTCCAATCAGAGGTACGACGACTCTTGACAACGCTCGAGCCACATTAGGAATGTGTGCTCCCCCCAGCGTCCCAGGACCAAAGTCCCCCAGTACATCAGCGTCATCGTGACCTACGGCGGTGTGTCATCCCGCCTTCAGATGTTGCCCGACACCGGCGCTGATGCTACAGTCATCGGTCCCCAGCATTTGCAATGCTTGGGGCTCTCTCCAAGTGATCTAGGACCGCCCCCCAAGGATCTCCGCTTTATGGCAGATGGTTCACAGATGACCCCGGCCCTAGGTTCACTCTATGCACACGTCACCTTTGGCAACAGGTCGTGTCAAGCCTGGATTGATGTGCATAATGGCGTCCCGACTCCTTTGCTGTCCTACAGACATTGCCAAGAGTTGGCCATCATCCCCCAGGACTTCCCAACACCGATTCTCGAGGTAAAACACGCCAACAGGGTGCACGAAGGGAGCAGCAACTACCCTGCTGCCGCCCTGCCCCTACCTCTGGCCAGTGACACCTCTCCTTCGGTAGTTGTCCCTGCTGCTTCAAGTCTCCACGCCTTGGCTCGCCTCCACGACAGTCACTGTGGAGCCGAGGCCACCAAACGGCGTGCAAGACAGACTGTGTTCCGGCCTGGCATCGACCCCGACATCTCCAATGCTGTCCAGGTGTGTAAGCCCCGCCACGTATTACAACCCAGCCAGCAGCAGGAACCCTTTATGAGTGACGACAACCCCACCCGCCCCTTTGAGTCTGTGTCGGCCGACTTTTTCTGTGTGTCAGGAAAGTCCTTCCTCGTTATCGTCGACCGTCTCTCTGGTTGGCCGGTTGTCATCAAGTGCGGTAATGACACGACGTCTGCCGCCACCATCAGCAAGTTCCGCCACTACTTCCGTGACGTGGGCGTTCCTGTACGCCTGCGAACCGACGGAGGGCCTCAGTTCACAAGCCGGGACTTTGCTGTGTTCCTCGACCGATGGGGAGTCCGGCATGTGTTGTCATCGCCCCATTACCCGCAGTCCAACGGCCACGCTGAGGCTGCTGTCAAATCCCTGAAGCACCTCATCCTTAAGGTGGCCCCTTCTGGGAACATTGACTGCGAGGCCTTCGACAGGGGTCTTCTTGAACTCCGCAACACACCTAACTACACCGGACGCTCCCCTGCCCAGGTTTTGTATGGACGCCCCCTTCGTTCTTGTGTCCCTGCTCACCCTCAATCCTTCTCCAAGGAGTGGCAGGCCAAGACAGAGGATTGTGATCGCCGAGCCGCCGAACGTGTTCAGGACGTCGTCGCCCGCTACAATGACCACGCCCGTTCTCTCCCCAGGTTGAGTGTCGGCACCCAAGTCCGTGTTCAGGACCCGACCTCCCTACGTTGGGACAAAGTAGGCGTAGTCATGGGTCTCGGCAGGTCACGGGACTACCAGGTGCGGTTACCCAGTGGTCGTGTGTGGTGGAGGAACCGCCGTTTTCTCCGACCCGTAACAATGCCTTCTGCTGGCCCCGCCACCAGTGTTGAGTCCCATACCCTTCCCAGTGATGAAGTCCCTCGACGCTCAGAACGGATCCAAAAGAAAAGGTCCGCTCAAGACTTCGCTATGAGCGTATAGGGGGGAGGGAGGTGTATGTATATTATGTATGCTGGATTATATATCATGTATGTATATTATGTATGTGCTCCATTTATGTATTATTTATTCAGCCTAGCTAGCAGCGTGTGGCAATGTTATTACCATATCCCACACACTTAATTAATGTGCCTGGCGACGTATGGAAACTGCTAATGTATCACTTGCCATACGTCGCCTATAGCAGTTGACCGGGAGCCTAGTCAAGAGAGAGTGCTGCTCTCCTTTGTGTACATACTCTTATCCAGTAAACCGAACCTACAAAACTATACAGGTGTTTGTGTTCTCTCCTGTATATAGAACTTATTATTCAGAACCTAACAAGTGGTATCTGGCAACTTTAATTAAGCAGTTGTGACATTTGTCGTAATAAAACTAATTGTATTTTAATAAAATGCATTTTAAGACTTTAGATCATTTCAAGTAAAATTCATGGTTATTAACGTTTCGATAAACAATCAATGTTATATCCAGATCATATTATAAATTAATTTTACTGGAATTAGTTAATTTTACCACTACACCACCCGGTTCAGTACTTAATTCAATTTTCAATTGGTTTTTCCTTGATAGAGGAAGGGGGATCATAGTGCTGTCACTAGGTACCCCTGTACAATAACACCAGAAGCATCTGCAAGTGTGACGAGTATATACAGTATAAATATTATAAAGGGGCTTACTAAAGCCTAAGGAAGGAAGGATATTCCTTTAACACATAATCAATGTTATTTACATAATATTGAATCGGCTGCTTGTCCAATTAACCAGTCCGTTCACATATATTTATATTTGGGTTTTAAGTAACGAACCCCAAACGGTAGTTCCTTTGTTTTATTATAAAAGGTTGTATATATAGTTCCTGAGTGTATATCAACCGTATGTCTCACTGTCTAGGAGTGAATGAGAAGGGGACGGCGTTTATGTATTATAAACGTTAGGTCACGTCCTTACGATGTAAGTTGATGTGAGCGACTGAAGCTTAAGGGCATCGCAGTGCGTGCTTACAGAAATGCTGAGCTATGGGTCTCGCCCTCTTGGGTGAGTTGCCCGCTCATGTGTCCATCTCATGTCTTACTCATAGACAGTGGAAAGTAACAGGGTGGTGAATCTGAATATAATATCAGATGTATTGACCCGTTTATATAATATGATCTGTTGATGAGACAGGGGCCTATTACATCGCTCGGTCACTTTACTGGGTGTTGATGTGGAGGAGGAGGAGGAGGAGGAGGAGGTAAGTGTAGGTTATGTATCTACGCTACTGTGCCGAGTAGCAACCTTGTATATAAGCTACTGTGCCGAGTAGCATCTATGTATATAATTACGTGGCACCACTGCACGTGTTATGTGGACGGACACATTGCCCCGAGGCTGCCATAGGGCAAGGCAGTCTCAGTCTGACTTCGTGAGCCGTGCGTGGCACACGCTAGTCACCGCTTGTATTTCTCCTATCTGAATAAATGGACTTCAGTGTTACCCGGTGTTTCCCTACCCATCACTGTCTTCTTCAGGGAACACTTGAAACCTTTAGTAAGCTTACTGGGTGCTGATGTAGAGGAGGAAGAGGAGGAGGTAAGCCTACTGGGTGCTGATGTAGAGGAGGAAGAGGAGGAGGTAAGCTTACTGGGTGTTGACGTAGAGGAGGAGGAGGAGGACACCTTACTGGGTGTTGATGTGGAGGAGGAGGAGGAGGAGGAGGTAAGCTTACTGGGTGCTGATATAGAGGAGGAGGAGGAGGAGGAGGACACCTTAATGGGTGTTGATGTGAAGGAGGAGGAGGAGAGGGAGGACGTGGGGGAGGAGGTAAGCTTACTGAGTGTTGGTGTGGAGGAGGAGGAGGAGAAGGACAGCTTACTGGGTGTTGATGTGGAGGAGGAAGGGGAGGAGGAGGAGGAAAGCTTACTGGGTGTTGATGTGGAGGAGGAGGAGGAGGAGGACACCTTACTGGGTGTTGATGTGTAGGAGGAGGAGGACGACACCTTATTTGGTGTTGACGTGGAGGAGGAGGAGGAGGAAGACACCTTACTGGGTGTTGATGTGGAGGAGGAGGAGGAGGAAGACACCTTACTGGGTGTTGATGTGGAGGAGGAGGAGGACACCTTACTGGGTGTTGATGTGGAGGAGGAGGACACCTTACTGGGTGTTGATGTGGAGGAGAAGGAGGAGGAGGACACCTTAATGGGTGTTGATGTGGAGGAGGAGGAGGACCCCTTACTTGGTGTTGATGTTGAGGAGGAGGAGGAGGTCTTCTTA
The DNA here is from genome assembly GCA_958450375.1 of Homarus gammarus. Lineage (NCBI taxonomy): Eukaryota > Metazoa > Arthropoda > Malacostraca > Decapoda > Nephropidae > Homarus > Homarus gammarus. The sequence goes on from CAUDMG010001802.1 coordinate 148,392, forward strand.
CTGGGTGTTGAAGTGGAGGAGGAGGAGGAGGAGGAGGAAGATTAGGAGGAGGAGGACACCTTAATGGGTGCTGATGTGGAGGAGGAGGAGGACACCTTACTTGGTGTTGATGTTGAGGAGGAGTAGGAGGTCTTCTTAATGGTGTTGAAGTGGAGGAGGAGGAGGAAGAGGAGGAGGAGGAGGACACCTTACTGGGTGTTGAAGTAGAGGAGGAGGAGGAAGAGGAGAAGGAGGAGGACACCTTACTGGGTGTTGATGTTGAGGAGGAGGAGGAGGTCTTCTTACTGGGTATTGAAGTGGAGGAGGAGGAGGAGTAGGACACCTAACTGGGGGTTGATGTTGAGGAGGTGGAGGAGGAGGAGGAGGAGGTCTTCTTACTGGGTGTTGAAGTGGAGGAGGAGGAGGAGGACACCTTACTGGGTGTTAATGTGGAGGAGGAGGAGGAGGGGGAGGGGGAGGATTGACTCCTAGACTGGTGGACGATAGCTACATGAGGGGACGCATAGTTCTTCAGGTGTGCCATCCTTCATAAAAGGGTTTAAAAACAAGTCACCTGGGCAAAGCTATTTTAACAAGACGATAGTGGCCCAACTCCCCGACAACAAGTTAGAAAGCTTTGCTCATATATGCAATGCTTGATTCGCCTCTGGATACTTCTGAAAGATATTAAAAATCACGGTTACTCGCCTCATACTAAAACCATTGAAGCCTAGAAACAAATTCGAAAACTTTCGACCGATATCGCTACTGGAGATATTAGCCAAAATCCTCAACAAAATAGTAAACAGGCGGTTGTGGATGTATCTGGTAGACGTTGACTTGAGTACTCACCGCCACTACCGAAGCACACCCTTCGCATATCTAGGCCTACGAGCAGATCGCCAACGTAAAGTTGAGAAACGTCTGCAAGGCATTTGACTAGGTTTGGCAGGCAGGGCTGCAGTATAAGATCATACAACTGGGGCTACCCGAAAACCTGAAGGTTTGCTGTGCAATTTCATTATGGACCGCAGATCCAAAATCAAGATGCAGGAACTTTGTGGGGAGGAATTCCTACTCTTGAACGGCGTGCCTCAGGGCACTTTTCACCAGCCTGTACACGGCTGACCTGCTGCCCCCAATCGTCGACAGCGAGTAAGTCATGTATGCCAACGATGTGACACAGGTCGTCACCTGCCCAGGTGGTTCCACGGCAAGGATGGTGCGATTCACTTCTCGAGCAATACAGGATATCTCAGGGTGTGAAAAGAACTGGAATATAAAAACAAAATAAACGAGATTCGAGGTCATACCCACAGCCAAATTCAAGCAAGCCCCATTGATGATCGAGGACGAAGAGACTGCTCACTCTAAACAAGGCAAGATGCTCGGCCTCATCATCTCTCGGACGGGCATCAGGCTCCACGTGAAGGACAGATTAAGAACATAGGAACATAAGAATGGAGGAAACTGCAGCCGGCCTATTGGCCCATACTGGGCAGTCCCGTTTACACCCAACACCTATTGCTCATATAAGCATCCACCCTATGTTTGAAGCTATTCAGCACATTCGAGTTAATGATGATATGAGGTAACTTGTTCCATTCATCCACTACTCTGTTTCCAAACCAGTGTTTACCTATTTCACGCCTAAATCTAAATTTGTCTAATTTAAAACCATTGTTACGAGTTCGCTCCTGGTTGGATAGTTTGAGTACCTTTGTAATGTCCCCTTAGTTTAGCCCTGACTTCCACTTATACACCTCTATCAGGTCGCCCCTCGCTCTACGTCTCTCACGGGAGTGCAAATTAAGATGCTTTAACCTGTCTCTATACTCCAGGTTCCTAATGCCCGGGATTAGTCTTGTCATTCTCCTCTGAATTCTCTCCAATGATTCTATATCCATTCTGTAATACGGTGACCAGAACTGAACTACATAATCCAGGTGTGGTCTCAAGCCCGAGATACAGTTTTAGGATGACCTCGCTAGTCTTGTAACTAACACTCCTTTGTATGAACCCAAGTACTTTATTAGCCTTGATACGAGCAAACACATTGTTTACTTGGCTTAAGGTTCCTACTTAGCATTACTCCTAAATCTCTCTCGCAGTCGGATTTCTCTATGGCATCGTTGTTCATCTGATATCTGGTTCCTTGTTTACATCTCCTATACTGAGTACTTTACATTTGTCCACGTTGAATTTCATCTGCCATTTTTCAGACCATTCGAAAAATTTGTTTAGATCTTCCTGTAGTTTTGCCGAGTCCTCGTCAGATTTAATAACACGTCCTATTTTAGTGTCATCAGCAAATTTACTTATGTTGCTGTCTATGCCGATATCTATGTCGTTTATGTATATAATAAATAATAATGGTCCAAGTACTGAGCCTTGGGGAACTCCACTTGTGACGTTGCTCCAATGGGACGTAGTGCCGTTAATGCTCACTCGCTGTTTCTTGTCCTGTAGACCAAGCCCTAATCCTTTTAAGGATGTTACCTTTGATGCCATGTGCTTCTACCTTTCTCTTTAGTCTTTCGTGGGGGACTCTGTCGAAGGCTTTGCTAAAGTCGAGATATACCACATCATAATTGTGCCCCTCGTCCACCTATTCGAAAACTGATGAAAAGAATGTTAATAGATCAGTTAGACAAGAACGTCCGCTTGTAAAGCCATGCTGGGAATCATTAATCAATAGGTGCTTCTCCAGGTGATTTCGAATAGAGTTTGAAGTGATTGCTTTCAGTAATTTGCCTACTATTGATGTTAGACTGATTGGGCGGTAGTTAGAGGATAGTGATCTATCCCCCTTCTTGAAAATCGGTATTACATTCTCTATCCTCCAGGATTCTGGTACTACACCTGTTTTTAAGGACATGTTAAACAACTTTGCTAAGGGCATACTAAGCTCTTCCTTACATTCCTTTAATACTCTGGCAAATATCTCATAGGGACCAGGTGACTTATTAGGCTATAGTTTGTCTATTTGCTTACTAACATCGTTACTAGACACTACTATCTCGCTTAATTTGTTTTCTTCATCTCTGAATAGAGTCGGTGCCTCGGGCATCATGTTTAAATTTTGGGTGGTGAAAACTGTTGAAAAATATTTATCAGATTATTGCTCATTTCTCCGTCGTTATCAGTTAGCTCGCCGGTATCTGACCGTATTGGTCCAATCTTTTCTCGTGTTTTAGTTTGATACATTTGGTAGAATCCTTTGGGTTTGTCTGCGCCTTCCTTGCAATCCTTACCTCATTATTCCTCTTGGCTTTCCTTATCTCGGTTTTAACCCTACTCGCCAATAGGTTTAGTTATTACAGCATTACATTGCTTAAGGTGAATCTTTGACACCACACTCATGGTTGACATATTAACACCCAACACCGTATAAATAGTAGGACGTGAAAAATATGCAAGTGATTTTCATATAATATTCTTAAAACAAAATTAACACAAAACACATGTAAAAGGACGAAAAATTATGTACTCAGCTGTCCTAATTCACGCTACAAATAGCAGGCCAGTAGATCCCTCTATGCACAGGCAGAGTGTAGGTAACAGTCGTTCAACTTCACAACAAGGTAGGCAGGGAGAACAAGTCGCCGAGGTGGTGAGAGTAAGTCCTTTCTAGTACCCCAGGGTTAGGGTAGACGTCACTTGTCATAGGTGGCGCCTTCAACAGAGGGTAATGGCATTCCACCAATCAGAAGCCATCTCGTGACTCATGTGCTTACCAGTTGACTGAGGGTTAACTAGTGGTCTGGGTAGTGTGAAGTAAGCCTTGTAAATAAAGGTGAAAATGCAGTGTATATGCATGGAAGTGTGACCCTTCTCTGTTACAATATATATATATATATATATATATATATATATATATATATATATATATATATATATATATATATATATATATATGTTAGCCGTAGAAAGAAGAGAAGACGGAAATGCTGAGGTTTGCACGTTGCAGGTGTGGGGTGCAGTTTCTTAGAACAATTTTTTAGGGTGGTCGTTGCATACTTTTTCTCAGCACATGAGGACAGTGCTGTCTTTTTTAGGGGGGTCTATTGTAATATTCAGAAATTTCAGTGTGATTTCAAACGCCGCGCCATGGGAGAGACTGTTTTCAAGGTCGTCTGAGGGAAGAGAGTGCTCCTGCACGAAGTGAGAGCTTTTGGAACTAGGCCTATACGATATTAAAGGTAATTTACCGAGTTGATAGGGACGCGAATCATGAAATTAAATATCAGTTATTAAATTTAAAATAATTATAGATCGTTTCCCAGTCTGAAAATGTTGCGTACGTCCTAATTAAGCTGTTAATCGTCTGGCAAATAAGTCACTCCTGAAAAGCGTAAACCAGTGAGCAAGCGTGGCTGGGGAGTTGTGAGAGAGGTCAAGGACCACCTCTGTGCTGTACCCAGGAGAGACGGATCGCGTGACCTGGTTCCTTCGTTTATTTAACATCAGTATTAACAAGTAAGTTTTATTCAATCTGTTACGAACCCCTCCACCGATTGTCTTCATCTACCTACCCAGCACCACGAGCAACGCCATCTAGGGACGAAACACGAGTATGGCTCGTCTTAGTTACCACTCCCGGGTTTCCCTTCTCCATATCCTGGTTGTTGCGTCACTTCCGCCTCAGTCTACTTTGTCAGCTCCAATTCGAGGAGAGGACACTTCACTCTGGGAAGCGACCACAGGATCACCTATCCTGGAAACCTACGGCACAGTGACTATTTACCGTCTTCTACCATACTCAGCCTTGCTCGTCAGCCATCTCAGCTCCTCACTTAAGTATTTGTAATCTTGTATTGCCTCTTCCCCCTCCACATTGCTTCACTATTGTTTTATGTTTTATTACTATGTATATACTGTTCGTGTTTAGGTTAAGTTTGGTTAAGGGTAGTGTATAAGCTGAATATTTTGTTAAGGAATTTATGGTACTTTATTATATACAACGAAAACTCGCATCCTTTGTCTACCCTTTTTTTAGTCCGATTGTCTTTGTTTTTTTTTTGTTGTTACCTGTTGGGATCTGGGTAGACGTATAACTATATTCTAAATCCCCAACTCGTAACAAATCTCAGACAAAGCTAGATAAGGGGGTAGGAACAAACGGTGATGTGAGACAATAGCTAACAGCCCGGGTTTTTCAGGGTTCTGTAGACCCTACGCTGTATGATAACGTCCACTGGCCATATGAGACGAGTGGTGAAACGAGCTGTATGACCGTCCACTGACCTGGGTTTGAGCCACCTGTTGAGTATGGTGAGAGTTGGAGTGAACCTAGCCGTCTGGGTGCCCAACTAATGACGTGACGATCGTTTGGGGTCATCAGCTCTCCTCTACCTCGGCTCACAATACCACATATCTTTAAGCAGCTTAGTGAAAACTTTTTGCTAACGGGAAGCTAAAGCTTCTCTCAACTGTACAAGGTCTGATTGGCTCACTCCCTTCCGTTTCATGGATGTACTGGGGGTAAAGTGAAGCCAGCTGAGTGATACAGGGTCACACACTGGGACCAAAAGTCCAGTGGAACTTAGAGGTATATATCCAAGGTTGAGAAAGGCTGTCTTGGGCCTTAAACTACGGGTGCCTGTTGGTTGTGCCTTAAAAAACTACGGAGTGCAGGTGGAATCTATGTGTTAGGTTAGGGAGCATGTGTTTACGGGTATTGGTGGACTCAGTAACTTCTTAATCTAGTGATAATATTTTTTCAGTTACTGATATTGTCTTGCTGTGTGTATTAAATATTTCTTAAATAATTGTGATAGTATTGTTTTTAATGTTTGTGTCACTAATTGAAACCAGAGAATGAGGGAACTGTTTTTCAGATGAGTTTTCTCCCTTATGTTGTAAGTGATACTGTGATTTAGTTCCTTTAATGCATTTAATATTTCTTTATAATTTCAATCTCAGGTATAACCTTTGTGCCCCAGAGTAGTGTTTAAGTTAGGCTAGGAGGTGTGTATCTGTTGAGGTAATATAACTTTGTTGAGTGCCCTGAAGGCCTATTCAGGGTAGAGTTAATAAGTTCTAATTTTTTTATACCATTTCCTCAGTGATGGATATTATTTTGTTGAAAACCCTTAAGGCCTGTTTCATGTGCACAAGCAACATTTCTTAATACTTTGTATTTATTGTTGTCTAATGAGGCATTGTCTGAGTTTCTAATAATTTTATTATCATGTATAACTTTTATTCCCCAGAGTAGTGTTTTAAGTTCAGGTTAAGAGGTGCGCATATGTTGGTGTACCATTATTTGATTGTGTCTGTAGTGTTGGAGGGAATAAAAGTGTCTAAATTTTACAGTGAGTCTCATTCATCCCAGTCACAGATGCTATCCTTCCACGGGTCACGGACAATTCGTTTTGTTAGTAAATTTAAGTGTTCTTGTGCTGATTCGGGATTTTTCTCAAAGGGGCACTTCCACTGTAATTTCCATCTAATAATTAATAAACCACAAGTCAGGTGAGAAATTAAATGTCCAGTAAATTCCGACCGGTTACATATATATATATATATATATATAAATATATATATATATATATATATATATATATATATATATATATATATATATATATATATGCAAGTAAATCACTGTAGGTGCGCGTGATCTAGGTATATGCTGATAACCACCAGGAAAGAAGAAAACACGAATTTCCCAAGCGCTTTCGTGTAATTCACATCTTCAGGGGTGAGTACAGACTGAAGATGTGAATTACACGAAAGCGCTTGGGAACTTCGTGTTTTCTTCTTTCCTGGTGGTTATCAGCACATATATATATATATATATCTTGATAAAATCACACGGGAAAATGGAAACAACGGAGTACCTTAGCTTTCGTCTTTATTCAAGACATCTTCAGAGGCAACTGAAGATGTCTTGAATAAAGACGAAAGCTAAGGTATTCCGTTGTTTCCATTTTCCCGTGTGATTTTATCAAGATTTATCTTATCCACGTTTTCATTGTGGATTTTCATAAAATATATATATATATATATATATATATATATATATATATATATATATATATATATATATATATGCTGATAAACCACCAGGAAAGAAGAAAACACGAAGTTCCCAAGCGCTTCGTGTAATTCACATCTTCAGGGTGAGTACAGACTAGTCTGTACTCACCCTGAAGATGTGAATTACACGAAAGCGCTTGGGAACTTCGTGTTTTCTTCTTTCCTGGTGTTTATCAGCATATACCTAGATCACGCGCACCTTACAGTGATTTACTTGCATATATATATATATATATATATATATATATATATATATATATATATAACATCTTCAGGGGTGAGTACAGACTAAAGAGAAATACAAAACAAGGTGTTTTTTACAGAGGAGGGTGAGACCAGGTCCACAGTGGTCAGGTATTAGGTAATGACCCTACTAATCTTTAAATAGCACACAAAGGTTGGTAGTCGGGTCATTACCTAATACCTGACCATTGTGGACCTGGTCTCACCCTCCTCTGTATATATGTATACACCTTGTTTTGTATTTCTCTTTAGTCTGTACTTACCCCTGAAGATGTGAATTACACGAAAGCGCTTGGGAACTTCGTGTTTTCTTCTTTCCTGGTGGTTATCAGCATATACCTAGATCACGCGCACCTACAGTGATATACTTGCATATATATATATATATATATATATATATATATATATATATATATATATATTCAGAAATTTCAGTGTAATTTCAAACGCCACGCCATTGGCGATGCTGAGTTCAAGGTCGTCTGAGGCAAGAGAGTGCTCCTGCACATAGTGAAAGGTTTTGGAACTAGGCCTATGCGATATTGAATGTAGTTTACCGAATTAATAATGATGTGATTCATGAAGTTAAGGGACTATTATTGAATTTGAAATTATTATAGATCGTTTACCAGTCTGAATAATGTTACTGGTGTCCCCAGAAAGTTATTAGTTAGGCGGAAAATATGTCACGTAGGCCCAGGCTACCACCTTGGGTAGACACAAGGCTGGCTGGCTCAGTCAGACGACAGTGGTCGAACAGAGAAGACATACTGTGCGTCAGAGAGGACAAAACAGTCACGTGGTCTAGTTACCTGTTTTGCGCTATTGCAGTATAACAAGTAAGTCTCATTCGATCTCAGATAGGCGTTAGATAGGGTAGTCATAACGTTATTAATAGCTAACAGTGAGTTAATTTTAGGGTTTCCGTCAGAACCCACTAGACTGCGAGAGTGATGATTGCGAGAGATTGACTGCCATTGATGGTTGATGATTGGCGATTGTCGCAGTTGGAGCGATCAGTGCAGGCTAGTCACTGGTTAGCAGGGTTAGCAATAACCACAAGGAAAACAGAAAACACGAAGTTCCCAAGCGCTTTCCTGTAACTCAAATCTTCAGGGGTGAGTACAGATTAAGGAGAAATACATAACAAGGGATATATATTCAGAAGAGGAGGGTAAGATCAAGTTCACAATGGTCCCGTCACTAAGCAGTGACCCTACTAATCTTCAAAAGCACCGCAGCAGTCGGTAGTCAGGTCAGAGGGTAAGATGACCCAACCTTCTCACCTGGTTACAAATCTTCTTAATTACGAAATTAACCAGTTTGTACATACCATTACTCAAATTCATGTTGACGGATTCGGTATGTTTAATGAGACTGGATTCTATAATGTTCCTACTGTCACTTGAATTACAAGGTAATATTGAGGAGGCATTATCCCAGTCAATGCAATGCTTATTATCCCTCAAATGAACAAACAGAGAATTGGATTCCTGGTCTGTCCTAACACTATATTCATTGTTTAAGTTAAAAGATCTTTACCTGTTTGGCCTAAGTAAAACATTACATTCCTTACAAGGAACCTTATGAATGCAGCCGCCTGTTTGTTGGGGGAGTTCTTGATTAACATTTGTTTAACAGTGCATGAGTTTTTAAATGCCACATTGACGTTCCAGGTTTTTAGTTGTGAAGGAATGTGTGAGAAATTTTTGTGAAATGGTAATATTAAGATATTCTTATGGTCATGGGTGGGCTTGGGATCGGTTCTATAAAAGATTTCTTAGTAATGTTAAGGCATTTGTCTATAAAAGATCTAGGGTACTTAAGGTTCAAGCCAATATTATAGATATATTTATATTCCTCATCAATGAATTCCGGGCTGCAAATTCTCAATGCACGTAAAAACATTGATGAAAATACTGAATGTTCAACTCTATTATGGTGGGCAGAATGATAATGAATGTATGAACACACATTAGTAGGTTTCCTATTAATACTGAACTTAAAGGTGTTACCTATTCTGTGGATTAGACAGTTTAGGAATGGCAATTTACAGTCATGCTGTAATTCCACAGTGAATTTGACCGAGGGGGCTAAGTTGTTAAGTTGTGGCAGAAAAGCTTTTAGGTTCTCATTGCATGGCCAGAGACATAATACATCATCTACATATCTAAACCAGACTGCTGAAGGTGGTAAAATATTACTTAATAGTTTCTTTTGAAAGAATTCCATATATATAGATTGCTTAATACTGGTGAGAGTGGATTACCCATTGCCATACCAAATTTTTTAGCATAATATTCTCCATTGAATTCAAATTTACAATCCTTAATACATAGTTTGATGAGTTCGATGAATTCGTTTTTCGAGACGGGCAATGAAATATTGTCCATGGAATCTATGAGGAACTCCAGTAAATAATCAACTGGGACCTTTGTAAAGAGTGATGTTACATCAAAACTGACCAGTTAAAATCATAATTAATGTGTAAGTTTTCAGTCCAGGTCTTCACCGCATAGGCGCCCTGGGCTGTGAGGGTCGTCCAGCAGCTTGTCCCAAACCTTTTTCTCTGAGAGATGGAGCCTAGCGTTGGGGGGCCTCCATCTTATTTCTCAGGTGGATGGTTTCCACTGTCTTCTGGTAGGGTGGCGCTTAACCACTGGCTGATCTCAAAATCTGGTGTTTGAGGCTATTTAGTTGTTGCTATCTGGTCTTTCCGAGCGTCTTGAACAGATAGATATGTATTTTCTCAGGCATCACTCTAAAACTTTTTAATTTGCCTCACTAGGGGAAAGGTCACGGCATGGTTAGCTCCCGAGGGATAATTATCAGATATGGCCAGCTCTATGTGTGGTCTTGGTTGTGCGAGTTTGTTGACCAAACTGGAGTGGTCCATGGAAGAATTGGCGAGGGCCAAGGAAGAAATTGAGAGGGCCACGTTGGAGAACCTGAAATTAAAGGAAGAGCTGGCGAGGTTAAAAGGGGAGGCTGGACAGGGAAAGCCAGTGTCTGACGAAAACTCAAGTGAGTGGAAGATTGTGAGGAGTGGGAGGGCCAAGCTGGTGGTGAAGAAGTACACCAAGTATACGACAACAACGACAACAACAGCTAAGTGTACCAACTCGTTCAGTCCCTTAATAGACGAATTGGACGTTAGTACAGTCAGGGACAGGGATGACAAGGAAGGTATAAAAAACTTTAATTGTTGGTGACTCACAGGTAAGGTACTTGGACAGGGCCTTTTGTGGTAAAAACAAAAATAGGACGAGGGTGTGTTTGCCAGGAGCTGGGGTGGGGGATATAATTGACAGGATGGACAATATCTTGTCTGGTAATGGGAACAAACCCATTATCTGCCTCAGTGCAGGAGGCAATGATATTGGCCAGTGTAGGAGCGAGGAGATTCTTGATAAGTTCAAGGCAGCTATAGATCGTATTAGGTCTAAGGGAGGGATCCTTATCATATGCTGTGTCCTGCCTAGAAGGAGAGTTGGCAGTGAATGGTTGTCAAGGGCGGTTGGTGTCAACGACCGTCTTGACAGATATTGCAACTCAATATCGATACCATTCATTGACAACTGGGACAACTTCTATGGCAGAAGGGACCTTTATGCTAGGGATGGGGTGCACCTGTCTCGGGATGGGGTGGCAACCCTGGCTGGGTCTCGAGAGGAGGCAGTTCAAAGGATATCGAAGTCTTTAAGCTGCTAGGGGAACATATGGGCACGGGGGTGGGGGAAACTGCAGTGGGAGCCGGTAAACAAAGTAAAAGATTACAGGGAAATAGTGTTAGGAATGATGACAAAACTAAATTAAACAGGGAGTTTAAAACTAAAACTAAACGCGGTAAAGGGAGGACTCAGAACACGACTAACTTAAATGTCTACTACGGGAACAACAGAAGTATGAGAAACAAAATGGATGATATTAGGGCCTTGGTATGTACCGAAAAAATCGATATAATAGCATTCACTGAAACATGGATCAACCTAGACTCACGTGAGTTGCCGGTCGAATACCAAATTGCAGGTTACAAATTGTTCCATACCGATAGGCAGACCAGGAAAGGAGGCGGAGTAGCAATCTATGTTAGGAATAATCTGAAGTGTGAAATAAATAAGGAAATAAAAACTGAGCGGAATACAGAATTGATCGACGGTAGGGAAAAATTAATCACAGGAGTAATATATAGACCTCCCAATCTTGATAGAGTCAATGAGCGACTTATCTGGGATGAAATGCGCAGGGCTTCCATACACAACAAAGTCTGTATAGTAGGCGACTTTAACCTTGGCCAAATAGATTGGACCGACCTTACGGGTAACTCAGAATCAGAGGATTTTCTCGAGACGATCCAGGACTGTTTCCAAAGTCAACATATAACCTAACCCACACGGAGTAATAATATACTCGATTTAGTTTTGTCGAACAGAGAAAACCTCATTAGCAATGTCGAGGTAGGGAACGAATTTGCAAACAGCCATCACAAAGAAATTAGATTCCAGTTAGATTTTCAGGGCAGACGTAAGGAAAATTCCACTAAAGTACCAGATTTCAGAAGGGCAAACTTTGACAGTTTAAAGAGGCAGCTGAGAGAGGGGGTGTCGCGCTTGGCCGTGAACCTGACAGATGACACCGACCTGATAACGAGATCTGAGATTGCCGAGTTCCACGACAATTTAAATAGTGAGTTACTTAATGCACAAAGGCAGAACATACCATACAAAAAACTCAGATCAACAACAATGACCCTAAATGGATAAATAATTATTTAAAGAACATCATTGGCCAAGGAAGGCTATAGGTAGAAGGATAATCGTGCGAATTCACCTCCGGACTATTATAGGTATTGGCGAGTAGGGTTAAAACCGAGATAAGGAAAGCAAAGAGGAATAATGAGGTAAGGATAGCATGGAGGCGAAGACAAACCCCAAAGGATTCTACCAAATGTATCAAACTAAAACACGAGAAAAGATTGGACCAATACGGTCAGACTCCGGCGAGCTCACTGATAACGACGGAGAAATGAGCAATAATTTGAATAAATATTTTTCAACAGTTTTCACCACCGAAAATTTAAACATGATACCCGAGGCACCGACTCTATTCAGAGATAGTGAAGAAAACAAATTAAGTGAGATAGTAGTGTCTAGTAACGATGTTAGTAAGCAAATAGACAAACTAAAGCCTAATAAGTCACCTGGTCCCGATGAGATATTTGCCAGAGTATTAAAGGAATGTAAGGAAGAGCTTAGTATGCCCTTAGCAAAGTTGTTTAACATGTCCTTAAAAACAGGTGTAGTACCAGAATCCTGGAGGATAGCGAATGTAATACCGATCTTCAAGAAGGGGGATAGATCACTATCCTCTAACTACCGCCCAATCAGTCTAACATCAATAGTAGGCAAATTACTGGAAGCAATCATTTCAAACTCTATTCGAAATCACCTGGAGAAGCACCGATTGATCAATGATTCCCAGCATGGCTTCACAAGCGGACGTTCTTGTCTAACTAATCTATTAGCATTCTTTTCATCAGTTTTCGAATCAGTGGACGAGGGGCACAATTATGATGTGGTATATCTCGACTTTAGCAAAGCCTTCGACAGAGTACCCCACGAAAGACTAATTAGAAAGGTAGAAGCTCATGGCATCAAAGGTGACATCCTTAAATGGATTAGGGCTTGGTTACAGGACAGGAAACAGCGAGTGAGCATTAACGGCACTAAGTCCCATTGGAGCAACGTCACAAGTGGAGTTCCCCAAGGCTCAGTACTTGGACCATTATTGTTTATTATATACATAAACGACATAGATATCGGCATAGACAGCAACATAAGTAAATTTGCTGATGATACTAAAATAGGACGTGTTATCAAATCTGACGAGGACTCGGCAAAACTACAGGAGGATCTAAACAAATTTTTCGAATGGTCTGAAAAATGGCAGATGAAATTCAACGTGGACAAATGTAAAGTACTCAGTATAGGAGATGTAAACAGGGAACCAGATACCAGATGAATAACGATGCCATAGAGAAATCCGACTGCGAGAGAGATTTAGGAGTAATGATAAGTAGGAACCTTAAGCCAAGTAAACAATGTGTTTTTGCTCATAACAAGGCTAATAAAGTACTTGGGTTCATACAAAGGAGTGTTAGTTACAAGACTAGCGAGGTCATCCTAAAACTGTATCTTGCTCTTGTGAGACCACACCTGGATTACGCAGTTCAGTTCTGGTCACCGTATTACAGAATGGATATAGAATCATTGGAAAGAATTCAGAGGAGAATGACAAGACTAATCCCGGGCATTAGGAACCTTGAGTATAGAGACAGGTTAAAGCATCTTAATTTGCACGCCTGAGAGAGACGTAGAGCGAGGGGCGACCTGATTGAGGTGTATAAGTGGAAGTCAGGGCTAAACTAAGGGGACATTACAAAGGTACTCAAACTATCCAACCAGGAGCGAAATCGTAACAATGGTTTTAAATTTGACAAATTTAGATTTAGGCTCGAAATAGTTAAACACTGGTTTGGAAACAGAGTAGTGGATGAATGGAACAAGTTACCTAATATCATCATTAACTCGAATACGCTGAATAGCTTCAAACATAGGTTGGATGCTTATATGAGCACTAGGGGTTGGGTGTAAACGGGACTGCCCAGTATGGGTCAATAGGCCCACTACAGTTTCCTCCATTCTTATGTTCTTAATCTGTCCTTCACGTGGGGCCTGATGCCCGTCCGAGAGATGATGAGGCCGAGCATCTTGCCTTGTTTAGAGTACGCAGTCTCTTCGTCCTCGATCATCAATGAGGCCGGCTTGAATTTGGCTATGGGTAATGACCTCGAATCTCGTTTACTTTGTTTTTATATTCCAGTTCTTTTCACACCCTGAGATATCCTGTATTGCTCGAGAAGTGAATCTCACCATCCTTGCCGTGGAACCACCTGGGCAGGTGACGACTTGTGTCACATCGTTGGCATACATGACTTACTCGCTGTCGACGATTGGGGGCAGCAGATCAGCCGTGTACAGGCTGGTGAAAAGTGCCCTGAGGCACGCCGTTCAAGAGTAGGAATTCCTCCCCATAAAGTTCCTGCATCTTGATTTTGGATCTGCTGTCCATAATGAAGTTGCACAGCAAACCTTCAGGTTTTCGGGAAGCCCCAGTTGTATGATCTTATACTGCAGCCCTGCCTGCCAAACCTAGTCAAATGCCTTGCAGACGTTTCTCAACTCTACGTTGGCGATCTGCTCGTAGGCCTAGATATGCGAATGGTGTGCCTCGGTAGTGGCGGTGAGTACTCAAGTCAACGTCTACCAGATACATCCACAACCGCCTGTTTACTATTTTGTTGAGGATTTTGGCTAATATCTCCAGTAGCGATATCGGTCGAAAGTTTTCGAATTTGTTTCTAGGCTTCAAAATTTTTGGTATGAGGCGAGTAACGGCGATTTTGAATATCTTTCAGAAGTATCCAAAGGCGAATCAAGCATTGCATATATGAGCAAAGCTTTCTAACATGTTATCGGGGAGTTGGGCCACGATCGTCTTGTTAATATAGCTTTGCCCAGGTGACTTGTTTTTAAACCCTTTTTTGAAGGATGGCACACCTGAAGAACTATGCGTCCCCTCAAGTAGCTGTCGTCCACCAGTCTAAGAGTCAGTACTCCCCCTCCCCCTCCTCCCCCTCCTCCTCCTCCTCCACATTAACACCCAGTAAGGTGTCCTCCTGCTCCTCCTCTTCCTCCTCCTCCTCCACTTCAACACCCAGTAAGAAGACCTCCTCATCCTTCTCCTCCACCTCCTCAACATCAACACCCAGTAAGGTGTCCTCCTCCTCCTCGTCCTCCTATTCCTCCTCCTCCACATCAACACCCAGTAAAGTGTCCCTCTTCTCCTCCTCCTCCTCCACATCAACACCCAGTAAGCTTACCTCCTCCTCCTCCTCCTCAACATCAACACCAAGTAAGGTGTCCTCCTCCTCCTCCACCTCCTCCACATCAACACCCAATAAGGTGTCCTCCTCCTCCTCCTCCTCCTTCTCCTCCATCATCAACACCCATTAAGGTGTCCTCCTCCTCCTTCTCCTCCACATCAACACCCATTAAGGTGTCCTCATCCTCCTCCCCCTCCACATCAACACCTAGTAAGGTGTCCTCCTCCTCCTCCACCTCCTCCACATCAACACCCAATAAGGTGTCCTCCTCCTCCTTCTCCTCCACATCAACACCCATTAAGGTGTCCTCATCCTCCTCCCCCTCCACATCAACACCTAGTAAGGTGTCCTCCTCCTCCTCCTCCACATCAACACCTAGTAAGGTGTCTTCCTCCTCCTCCTCCTCCACATCAACACCCAGGAAGGTGTCTTCCTCCTCCTCCTCCTCTACATCAGCACCCAGTAAGCTTACCTTCTCCTCCTCTTCCTCCTCTACATCAACACCCAGTAAGCTTACGTCCTCCTCCTCCTCCTCCTCTACGTCAGCACCCAGTAAGATTACCTCCTCCTCCTCCTCCTCCTCCTCTACATCAACACCCAGTATGCTTACCTCCTCCTCCTCCTCCTCCTCCTCGTTCACATCAACACCCAGTAAGCTTACCTCCTCCTCCTGCTCCTCCACATCAACACCCAGTAAGGTGTCCTCCTCCTCCTCCTCCTCCTCCACATCAACACCCAGTAAGGTGTCTTTCGCCTCCTCCTCCTCCTCCTCCTCCTCATCAACACCCAGTAAGCTTCCCTCCTCCTCCTCCTCCTCCTCCACATCAACACCCAGTAAGGTGTCCCTCGCCTCCTCCTCCTCCTTCTCCTCCTCCACCACATCAACACCCAGTAAGGTATCCTCATCCTTCCTCCCCCACATCAACACACAGTAAGACGACCTTCTCTTCCTCCACCTCCTCCTCCTCCTCCTCCTCCTCCACCACATCAACACCCAGTAAAGTGTCCTCCTCCTCCTCCACATCAACACCCAGTAAGCTTACCTCCTCCTCTTCCTCCTCCACCACATGAGCTCCCAGTAAGGTGTCCCTCGCCTACTCCTCCTCCTCCTCCACATCAACACCCAGTAAGGTGTCCTCTTCCTTCCTCCACCACATCAACACACAGTAAGACGACCTTCTCTTCCTCCACCTCCTCCTCCTCCACATCAACACCCAGTAAGGTGTCCTCCTCCTCCTCCTCCTCCTCCTCCTTCACATCAACACCCAGTAAGTTGTCCACCTCCTCCTCCTCCTCCTCCTCCACATCAACACCCAGTAAGGTGTCCTCCTCCTCTTCTTCCTCCTCTTCCTCCTCCACATCAACACCCAGTAAACATACCTCCCCTTCCACCTCCTCCACATCAACACCCAGTAACGTGTCCTCCTCCTCTTCTTCCTCCTCCTCCTCCTCCAAACCAACACCCAGTAAACGTACCTCCTCTTACTTCCTCCACCACATCAACACCCAGTAAGTTGTCCACCTCCTCCTCCACCTCCTCCTCCACATCAACACCCAGTAAGGTGTCCTCCTCCTCTTCTTCATCGTCCTCCTCCTCCACATCAACACCCAGTAAACTTACCTCCTCTTCCTTCCACCACCACATCAACACCCAGTAAGTTGTCCACCTCCTCCTCCTCCTCCTCCTCCACATCAACACCCAGTAACGTGTCCTCTTCCTTCCTCCACCACATCAACACTCAGTAAGACGACCTTCTCTTCCTCCACCTCCTCCTCCTCCACATCAACACCCAGTAAGGTGTCCTCCTCCTCCTCCTCCTCCTCCTCCACATCAACACCCAGTAAGGTGTCCTCCTCCTCCTCCTCCACATCGACACCCAGTAAGGTGTCCTCCTCCTCCTCCTCCTCCTCCACAGCGACATCCAGAAAGGTGTCCTCCTCCTCCTCCTCCACCTCCTCCTCCTCCTCCTCCTTCTTTCTCCTCCTCCACATCAACACCCAGTAAGGTGTCCTCCTCCTCCTCCACATCGACACCCAGTAAGGTGTCCTCCTCATCCTCCTCCTACTCCTCCTCCTCCTCCTTCTTCCTCCTCCTGCACATCAACACCCAGTAAGGTGTCCTCCTCCTCCTCCACATCGACACCCAATATGGTGTCCTCCTCCTCCTCCTCCTCCTCCTCCTCCTACTACTACTCCTCCACATCAACACCCAATAAGGTGTCCTTCTCCGCCTCTTCCTCCTTCTCCTCCTCCACTTCAACACCCAGTAAGAAGACCTCCTACTCCTCCTCCTCCTCAACATCAACACCAAGTAAGGTGGCCTCCTCCTCCTCCTCCTCCTCCTCCTCCTCCTCCACATCAACACCCATTAAGGTGTCCTCCTCCTCCTCCTCCTTCTCCTCCACATCACACCCTGTAAGGTGCCCTCCTCCTTCCCCTTCTCCTCCTCCTCTTCCACATCAACACCCAGTAAGCTTACCTCCTCCTCCTCCTCCTCCTCCTCCACATCAACACCCAATAAGGTGTCCTCCTCCTCCTCCTCCTCCTCCTCCTCCACATCAACACACAGTAAGGTGTCCTCCTCCTCCTCCTCCTCCTCCTCCACATCAACACCCAGTAAGGTGTCCTCCTCCTCCTCCTCCACATCAACACCCAGTGAGGTGTCCTCCTCCTCCTCCTCCTCCTCCACATCAACACCCAGTAAGGTGTCCTCCTCCTCCCCCTCCTCCTCCTCCTCCTCCTCGTCCTCCTTCAGATCAACACCCAGTAAGGTGTCCTCCTCCTCCTCCTCCTCCTCCACATCAACACCCAGTAAGGTGTCCTCCTCCTCCTCCTCCTCCTTCTCCTCCTCCTCCTCCACATCAACACCCAGTAAGCTAACCTCCTCCTTCTCTCCTCCACAACATCAGCACCTAGTAAGTTTACCTCTTCCTCCTCCTCCTCCTCAACATCAACACCAAGTAAGATGTCCTCCTCCTCCTCCTCCTCCTCCTCCTCCTCCTCCACATCAACACCCGTTAAGGTGTTCTCCTCCTCCTCCTCTTCATCCTCCTCCTCCTCCACTTCAACACCCAGTAAGAAGACCTCTTCCTCCTCCTCCTCCTCCTCAACATCAACACCAAGTAAGGTGTCCTCCTCCTGCTCCTCCTCCTTCTCTTCCACATCAACACCCAGTAAGGTGTCCTCCTCCTCCTCCTCCTCCTCCTCCTCCATATCAACACCCAGTAAGGTGTCCTCCTCCTCCTCCTCCTCCACATCAACACCCAGTAAGGTGTCTTCCTCCTCTTCCTCCTCCTCCTCCACATCAACACCCAGTAAGGTGTCTTCCTCATCCTCCTCCACATCAACACCATGTAAGGTGTCCTCCTCCTTCTCCTCCTACACATCAACACCCAATTCGGTGTCCTCCTCCTCCTCCTCCTCCACATCAACACCCAGTAAGGTGTCCTCCTCCTCCTCCTCCTTCACCTCATAAGGTGTCCTCCTCCCTCCTTCTCCCCCTCCTCCTCCTCCTCCACATCAACATCCAGTAAGCTTACCTCCTCCTCCTCCTCCTCTACATCAGCACCCAGTAAGCTTGCCTCCTCCTCCCCCTATTCCTCCTCCTCCTCATCAACACCCAGTAAAGTGTCCTTCTTCTTCTCCTCCTCCTCCACATCAACACCCAGTAAGCTTACCTCCTCATCCTCCTCCTCCTCTACATCAGCACCCAGTAAGCTTACCTCCTCCTCCTCCTCCTCCTCCTCCTCCTCCTCCTCTACATCAGCACCCAGTAAGCTCTCCTCCTTCTCCTCCTCCTCCTCCTCCTCCTCTTCATCAACACCCATCAAGCTTTCCTCCTCCTCCTCCTCCTTCACATCAACACCCAGTAAGGTGTCCTTCTCCTCCTCTACATCAACACCCAGTAAGGTGTACTCCGCGTCCTCCTCCTAATCCTCCACCTCAACACCCAGTAAGTTGTCCTGCTCCTCCTCCTTCTCCTCCTCCTCTTCCACATCAACGCTCAGTAAGCTTACCTCCTCCTCCTCCTCCTCCTCCTCCTCCTCCACATCAACACCCAGTAGGAGGTGTCCTCCTCCTCCTCTTCCTCCTCCACATCAACACCCAATAAGGTGTCCTCCTCCTCCTCCACATCAACACCCAGTAAGGTACCCTCCGCATCCTCCTCCTAATCCTCCACCTCAACACCCAGTAAGGTGTCCTCCTCCCCTCCTTCTCCTCCTCCTCTTCCACATCAACGCCCAGTAAGCTTACCTCCTCCTCCTCCTCCTCCTCCTCCTCCTCCACATCAACACCCAGTAGCAGGTGTCCTCCTCCTCCTCATCCTCCTCCACATCAACACCCATTAAGGTGTCCTCCTCCTCCTCCTCTTCCTCCTCCTCCACTTCAACAAACAGTAACAAGACCTCCTCCTCCTCCTCCTCCTCAACATCAACACCAAGTAAGGTGTCCTCCTCCTCCTCCTCCTCCTCCTTCTCCTCCACATCAACACCCAGTATGGTGTCCTCCTCCTCCTCCTCCTCCTCCGCCTCCTCCCCCACATCAACACCCAGTAAGTTGTCCTCCTCCTCCTCCTCCTCCTCCTCCTCCTCCTTCTCCTTCACATCAACACCCAGTAAGGTGTCCTCCTCCTCCTCCTCCTCCTCCTCCTCCACATCAACACCCAGTAAGGTGTCCTCCTCCTCCTCCTCCTCCTCCACATCAACATCCAGTAAGGTGTCCTCCTCCTCCTCCTCCTCCACATCAACACCCAGTAAGGTGTCCTCCTCCTCCTCCTCCTTCTCCTCCTCCTCCTCCACATCAACACCCAGTAAGCTTACCTCCTCCTTCTCTCCTCCACAACATCAGCACCTAGTAAGCTTACCTCCTCCTCCTCCTCCTCCTCAACATCAACACCAAGTAAGATGTCCTCGTCCTCCTACTCCTCCTCCTCCTCCTCCTCCTTCTCCTCCACATCAACACCCGTTAAGGTGTTCTCCTCCTCCTCCTCTTCCTCCTCCTCCTCCTCCACTTCAACACCCAGTAAGAAGACCTCTTCCTCCTCCTCCTCCTCCTCAACATCAACACCAAGTAAGGTGTCCTCCTCCTCCTCCTTCTCTTCCACATCAACACCCAGTAAGGTGTCCTCCTCCTCCTCCTCCTCCTCCATATCAACACCAAGAAAGGTGTCCTCCTCCTCCTCCTCCTCCACATCAACACCCAGTAAGGTGTCTTCCTCCTCTTCCTCCTCCTCCTCCACATCAACACCCAGTAAGGTGTCTTCCTCATCCTCCTCCACATCAACACCATGTAAGGAGTCCTCCTCCTTCTCCTCCTACATATCAACACCCAATAAGGTGTCCTCCTCCTCCTCCTCCTCCACATCAACACCCTGTAAGGTGTCCTCCTCCTCCTCCTCCACATCAACACTCAGTAAGGTGTCCTCCTCCACCTGCTCCTTCTCCTCCTCCTCCTCCTCCTCCACATCAACATCCAGTAAGCTTACCTCCTCCTCCTCCTCCTCTACATCACCACCCAGTAAGCTTACCTCCTCCTCCCCCTATTCCTCCTCCTCCTCATCAACACCCAGTAAAGTGTCCTTCTTCTTCTCCTCCTCCTCCACATCAACACCCAGTAACCTTACCTCCTCATCCTCCTCCTCCTCTACATCATCACCCAGTAAGCTTACCTCCTCCTCCTCCTCCTCCTCCTCCTCCTCCTCCTCCTCCTCCTCCTCTACATCAGCACCCAGTAAGCTCTCCTCCTTCTCCTCCTCCTCCTCCTCCTCCTCCTCTTCATCAACACCCATCAAGCTTTCCTCCTCCTCCTCCTCCTTCACATCAGCACCCAGTAAGGTGTCCTCCTCCTCCTCCACATCCACACCCAGTAAGGTGTCCTCCGCGTCCTCCTCCTTCTCCTCCTCCTCCTCCACATCAACATCCAGTAAGGTGTCCTCCTCCTCCTCCTCCTCCACATCAACACCCAGTAAGTTGTCCTCCTCCTCCTCCTCCTCCTCCTCCTTCTCCTTCACATCAACACCCAGTAAGGTGTCCTCCTCCTCCTCCTCCTCCTCCTCCTCAACATCAACACCAAGTAAGATGTCCTCGTCCTCCTACTCCTCCTCCTCCTCCTCCTCCTTCTCCTCCACATCAACACCCGTTAAGGTGTTCTCCTCCTCCTCCTCTTCCTCCTCCTCCTCCTCCACTTCAACACCCAGTAAGAAGACCTCTTCCTCCTCCTCCTCCTCCTCAACATCAACACCAAGTAAGGTGTCCTCCTCCTCCTCCTTCTCTTCCACATCAACACCCAGTAAGGTGTCCTCCTCCTCCTCCTCCTCCTCCATATCAACACCAAGAAAGGTGTCCTCCTCCTCCTCCTCCTCCACATCAACACCCAGTAAGGTGTCTTCCTCCTCTTCCTCCTCCTCCTCCACATCAACACCCAGTAAGGTGTCTTCCTCATCCTCCTCCACATCAACACCATGTAAGGAGTCCTCCTCCTTCTCCTCCTACATATCAACACCCAATAAGGTGTCCTCCTCCTCCTCCTCCTCCACATCAACACCCTGTAAGGTGTCCTCCTCCTCCTCCTCCACATCAACACTCAGTAAGGTGTCCTCCTCCACCTGCTCCTTCTCCTCCTCCTCCTCCTCCTCCACATCAACATCCAGTAAGCTTACCTCCTCCTCCTCCTCCTCTACATCACCACCCAGTAAGCTTACCTCCTCCTCCCCCTATTCCTCCTCCTCCTCATCAACACCCAGTAAAGTGTCCTTCTTCTTCTCCTCCTCCTCCACATCAACACCCAGTAACCTTACCTCCTCATCCTCCTCCTCCTCTACATCAGCACCCAGTAAGCTTACCTCCTCCTCCTCCTCCTCCTCCTCCTCCTCCTCCTCCTCCTCTACATCAGCACCCAGTAAGCTCTCCTCCTTCTCCTCCTCCTCCTCCTCCTCCTCCTCTTCATCAACACCCATCAAGCTTTCCTCCTCCTCCTCCTCCTTCACATCAGCACCCAATAAGGTGTCCTCCTCCTCCTCCACATCCACACCCAGTAAGGTGTCCTCCGCGTCCTCCTCCTAATCCTCCACCTCAACACCCAGTAAGTTGTCCTCCTCCTCCTCCTTCTCCTCCTCCTCTTCCACATCAACGCCCAGTAAGCTTACCTCCTCCTCCTCCTCCACATCAACACCCAGTAGGAGGTGTCCTCCTCCTCCTCATCCTCCTCCACATCAACACCCAATAAGGTGTCCTCCTCCTCCTCCACATCAACACCCAGTAAGGTACCCTCCGCATTAGGGTGTGTCAATTTTGTCAACATGTTAAAAATCAAATTTGGTAGTCAAAATATTGTGCCTCTTTATATCTAAACTTGAGATTAGCAAACAAAAATGAATTGAAATAACCCTCACCTACATCAATTATACCTTAAAGTTTCAAATATCAGTATTTCAACAAATTAATGAGACTTGATTAGAATTATTCACTTGATATTAACTAATCTCATGTAAGCATATGGATTATGGAGTATTTTATGGTTCTATAGCTTGTGTACAATATGCATGTCAGAACATGAACATGAACAGGCTCTCCGTGTGGGACAGTTTAATTCTTGTTTTGACTTGTACCAAGCGTGAGGATAAGGCGCCCGGCTCACTCTCCTTCTAGATATCATAGACGGTGGTTTGCTCTCATTGCACTTGCACCTACTTTACCAGACGAATTCTACATTTTAATTATTGTAAGTAGGGCATATTGATTGTCGCAGTTACTTATATCATTGTATAAAACATTATGTTCTAAGAAATTATTATGTTATTTCTGTTACAGCATTTTTGATAAACAAATTGATATTTTTTGAAACAACAATTGAATTATGAAACATTGAAATATTTTTCTATTTGTCAGATAGTGTGAAGATGTCAAAATTGAAGACAAGAAGTCAGTTGTCAACCCACTTGAGCCTGCTAGTTGGTAAAGGGAAGGAGCTTCCTGTATCAGAACTTCCAACAGTGAGAGACATGCTAAGATTAGGGTTACTCCTTCGAGAAAAAAATGCAAAGGACAGAAGGAACTATACAGATAAAGAACTCATAAATGACATGATAGTCCCTCTTCTGCATCAATGGACAAAAGCTAATGCACTATTCAAACCACCTGTGATTAATCAGTGTCGAACTATTGAGCTAAAACTTACGAAATTATGGCACAAAGCAGTTGAAACATCACTTGGTAAAGGAAACTTGGCCAGGAAAAATGAATTTCTGCACACACTTGATACTCTGTTTGACATTTTGACCTGCAAGTGCTCCATACAATTATGTTCTGAATCCAACTGTTCTCACTCAGGTAAGAGAGAAAATAATTCCCACATTGATTGTGGTTGTCCTCGTGAAAAGAAGATCCCTGTTTTAGAGCTTGAATTTATAAAGGCACAGAGGACAAAGGCAGAAGGCCAAGGAAGTATGCAAATGGGTTCAATAGATTATTCAGAAACAAAGAAGCAGATTGCTAATGCCAAGAAGAGAGAACAAATCCGAGAGAGGGAACAAAAGAAGAAAAAGAAGAGTGAAGAAGCCATCCAAAGAGAGGAAGAGCTGTGTCAAGATGTTTATCACTTCTTTGATAGTTCTTCTGATGAACAGGAAGCAACATCAGATGATAGTTCCAAAGAGCCATCTGAACCTTTACCGAAGAAAATGAAATACAACACAAGAAATATTTCAAACATTGCTTTAGCTAGTATTCGCCACCATGCTGGACTTCGTGAGGCTGCAGAAATTGCAACTGCCGCTTGGATAGATGCAGGCCTCATCAGCCGAGAGGATGTATCTTTGGTGATAGATCATAATAAAATTAGAAGAGCACAAGAAAAATAATGAAGGAAATATCTGATCAGCATGAAAAAGATTTAAGCGAGGGAGGGCTCTCCTGTCTTTTGTTTGATGGAAGAATAGATGACACAAAAGTTTTGCTAGAAGTAGAGGGAGTGAACAGAAAGTTTCCAGGTCTCATCAAAGAAGAACACTACTCTGTCTGTTCTGAGCCTGGTGGTCGGTTTTTGTTTCACTTTGCTCCCGAAACTGAAGTAGAAGGGAAGAAACATGCAGAGGTCATTGCTGATCATATTTTATGTTGGGTTCAGGAGAGAGGACTTGGCAGTTCACTGCAGGCTGTTGGTGGAGATTCAACTGCAGTGAACACCGGATGGCAGGGGGGTGTAATGACGCATTTAGAGAAAAAGCTAGGAAGAAGACTTGTTTGGATTGTATGTGATTTACATACAGGCGAGCTACCTCTTCGTCATCTCATCCAGGAACTTGATGGTCCTACAAAGAGCAACAACAAGTGGTCAGGTCCCCTTGGCATCATGCTGGATGAAGCAACACAACTAGAAATAAATCAACCTTTCCAAAGGTCGAAGTTGGCCCTCCCCTTCCGGCGTTGTCTGAAGGAGTCATCAAAGATCTCAGCACAGATCAATCCTATGCTTATCGTATTGCCCAAGCAATAAGATCAGGAGAAGTGCCTCAGTCATTGGCTCTCTTGGAGATTGGACCTGTCAGTCACAGCCGTTGGTTAACTACAGCTCTTCGTTTCTGCAGGATTTGGATTTCCAAACACGAATTGAAGGGCAAAGTGCTGAAGAATTTGAGGTTAATTGTTGAATTTATTATTGGAGTTTATCTTCCCCAGTGGTTTAGTGTGAAACTTAATCCTATGTGGGTGGATGGGCCCAATCACCTTTTGTTTCAATTGCAGCTAGTAAGAACACAGAGGAAGGTAGTGAGGGACATCGTGTTACCTGTGGCAAGAAGGTCCGCTTGGTATGCTCGATCAGAAGCAGTTTTGCAAGCAATGCTTTGCAGTCAATGTACCAATCTCCGAACCGAGGCTGTAGAAGTCATTCTAAAGATTAGAGGAACGCTAATAGATGACGACCAGTTGGGAGACTGTTCGTTTCATTCAAGAAAAGTTCCCCCAATAAACGTCAATGCCACCAAATTGTCAGAATTGGTTGACTTGAGTTTGGAAGTCTTAGAGCCACCATTGACAACAAGTCTAACTAGCCAAGAATTGAGAAACCTTAAAGAGACTCCAATGCAGGTGCCGAAGTGGCCTTCCCACACTCAAAGTGTGGAGAGATGTGTGAAAATGGTCACAGAAGCAGCGGGCCATGTTTACAGCCACGAGAGGCGAGAAGGTTACATCAAAGCACAAATAGCAAGCAGACTACTGATGACAAGAAACCAAAGCAAAGAGAGTATGAAGGCATTGGTTACTTTCAAATAGACTACGGATAATAAAATATAATAATTTGAAACTTGAAACAGTAACATGTGTGCAAACGCTGGTTATGTTATAAATTCACAAATATGTACATTTAAAAATCCATTTGATGTAGGTAGGACTTTTTATAAAAAAAAATTTATGCCAGAATATTGTTTTGCATGCTTAAAGACTAAAATAAATTGCTACCAAATTACTCGATTTTCAATTTAGCCAGTTCACCCCCTAAATTGACACACCCTACTCCGCATCCTCCTCCTAATCCTCCACCTCAACACCCAGTAAGGTGTCCTCCTCCCCTCCTTCTCCTCCTCCTCTTCCACATCAACGCCCAGTAAGCTTACCTCCTCCTCCTCCTCCTCCTCCTCCTCCTCCACATCAACACCCAGTAGGAGGTGTCCTCCTCCTCCTCATCCTCCTCCACATCAACACCCATTAAGGTGCCCTCCTCCTCCTCCTCTTCCTCCTCCTCCTCCTCCACTTCATCACCCAGTAACAAGACCTCCTCCTCCTCCTCCTCCTCCTCCTCAACATCAACACCAAGTAAGGTGTCCTCCTCCTCCTCCTCCTCCTCCTTCTCCTCCACATCAACACCCAGTAAGGTGTCCTCCTCCTCCTCCTCCTCCTCCTCCTCTGCCTCCTCCTCCACATCAACACCCAGTAAGTTGTCCTCCTCCTCCTCCTCCTCCTTCTCCTTCACATCATCACCCAGTAAGGTGTCCTCCTCCTCCTCCTCCTCCTCCTCCTCCATATCAACACCCAGTAAGGTGTCCTCCTCCTCCTCCTCCTCCTCCACATCAACATCCAGTAAGGTGTCCTCCTCCTCCTCCTCCTCCACATTAACACCCAGTAAGGTGTCCTCCTCCTCCTCCTTCTCCTCCTCCTCTTCCACATCAACGCCCAGTAAGCTTACCTCCTCCTCCTCCTCCTCCTCCTCCACATCAACACCCAGTAGGAGGTGTACTCCTCCTCCTCATCCTCCTCCACATCAACACCCATTAAGGTGTCCTCCTCCTCCTCATCTTCCTCCTCCTCCTCCTCCACTTCAACACCCAGTAAGAAGACCTCCACCTCCTCCTCCTCCTCCTCCTCCTCCTTCTCCTCCACATCAACACCCAGTAAGGTTTCCTCCTCCTCCTCCTCCTCCTCCTCCTCCTCCGCCTCCTCCTCCACATCAACACCCAGTAAGTTGTCCTCCTCCTCCTCCTCCTCCTTCTCCTTCACATCAACACCCAGTAAGGTGTCTTCCTCCTCCTCCTCCTCCTCCTCCTCCACATCAACACCAAGTAAGGTGTCCTCCTCCTCCTCCACCTCCTCCACATCAACACCCAATAAGGTGTCCTCCTCCTCCTCCTCCACATCAACACCCAATAAGGTGTCCTCCTCCTCTTCCTCCACATCAACACCCAGTAAGGTGTCCTCCTCCTCCTCCTCCTCTTCCTCCACATCAACACCCAGTAAGGTGTCCTCATCCTCCTCCTCCTCCTCCACATCAACACCCAGTAAGGTGTCTTCCTCCTCCTCCTCCTCCACATCAACACCCAGTAAGCTTACCTCCTCCTCCTCCTCCTCCTCCACATCAACACCCAGTAAGGTGTCTTCCTCCTCCTCCTCCTTCTCCTCCACCTCAACACCAAGTAAGGTGTCCTCCTCCTCCCCTTCCTCCTCCACATCAACACCCAGTAAGGTGTCCTCCTCCTCCTCCTCCTCCACATCAACACCCAGTAAGGTGTCTTCCTCCTCCTCCTTCTCCTCCTCCTCCTCCACATCAACACCCAGTAAGGTGTCCTCCTCCTCCTCCTCCTCCTCCTCCTCCTCCACATCAACACCCAGTAAGGTGTCCTTCTCCTCCTCCTCCTCCACATCAACACCCAGTAAGCTTACCTCCTCCTCCACGTCCTCCTCCTCCTCCTCCTCCTACTCCTCCACATCAACACCAAGGAAGGTGTCCTCCTCCTCCTCCTTCTTCTCCTCCACTTAACACCTAGTAAGCTTACCTCCTCCTCTTCCTCCTCTACATCAGCACCCATTAAGATTACCTCCTCCTCCTCCTCCACATCAACACCCAGTAAAGTGTCCTTCTTCTCCTCCTCCTCCTCCACATCAACACCCAGTAAGCTTACCTCCTCCTCCGCCTCCTCCTCCTACTCCTCCACCTCCTCCTCCTCCTCCTCCATATCAACACCCATTTCAGTGTCCTTCTTCTTCTTCTTCTCCTCCTCCACCACATCAACACCCATTAAGCTTACCTCCTCATCGTCCTCATCCTCTACATCAGTACCCAGTAAGCTTACCTTCTCCTCCTCCTCCTCCTCCTCTACATCAACAACCAGGAAGCTTACCTCCTCCTCCTCCTCCTGCTCTACATCATCCCCCTTAAGCTTACTTCCTCCTCCTCCTCCACAACATCAACACCCAGTATGCTTCCATCCTCCTCCTCCTCCTCCTCCTCCTCTTCCTCCTCCTCCTCCTCCACATCAACACCCAGTAAGCTTACCTCCTCTTCCTCCTCCTCCTCCATCACATAAACACGCAGTAAGCTGTCCACCTCTTCCTCCTCATCCTCCTCCTCCTCCTCCCCCTCCTCCTCCACCACATCAACACCCAGTAAGGTGTCCTCCTCCTCCTCCTTCACATCAACACCCAGTAAGGTGTCCTCCTCCACCTCCTCCTTCTCCTCCTCCTCCTCCTCCACATCAACATCCAGTAAGCTTACCTCCTCCTCCTCCTCCTCTACATTAGTACCCAGTAAGCTCACCTCCTCCTCCTCCAATTCCTCCTCGACATCAACACCCAGTAGAGTGTTCTTCTTCTTCTCCTCCACATCAACACCCAGTAAGGTGTCCTCCTAATCCACCTCCTACACATCAACACCCAGTAAGGTGTCCTCCTCCTCCTCCTCCTCCTCCTCTACATCAACACCCAGTAAGCTTATCTCCTCCTCCTCCTCCCCTTCCTCATTCACATCAACACTCAGTAAGGTGTCCTTCTCCTCCTCCTCCTCCTCCACATCAACTCCCAGTAAGCTTACCTCCTCCTCCACGTCCTCCTCCTCCTCCTCCTCCTCCTTCACATCAACACCCAGTAAGGTATCTTCCTCCTCCTCCTCTACATCA
This sequence comes from Homarus gammarus, assembly GCA_958450375.1. Classification (NCBI taxonomy): domain Eukaryota; kingdom Metazoa; phylum Arthropoda; class Malacostraca; order Decapoda; family Nephropidae; genus Homarus; species Homarus gammarus. The sequence goes on from CAUDMG010001802.1 coordinate 176,987, forward strand.
TCACCCAGTGAGCGTATCTCCTTCTCCTCCTCCACATCAACACCCAGTAAAGTGTCCTTCTTCTCCTACTCCTCCTCCACATCAACACCCATTAAGCTTACCTCCTCCTCCGCCTCCTCCACATCAACATCCAGTAAGCTTACCTCCTCCTCCTCCTCCTCTACATCAGCACCAAGTAAGCTTACCTCCTCCTCCTCCTATCCCTACTCCTCCTCATCAACACCCAGTAAAGTGTCTTTCTTCTCCTCCTCCTCCTCCATTAACAAAACCCAATAAGATTACCTCCTCCTACTCCTCCACATCAAAATCCTTTAAGCTTTCCTCCTCCTCCTCCTCTTCCTCCTCCACATCAACACCCAGTAGAGTGTTCTTCTTCTTCTCCTCCACATCAACAACCAGTAAGGTGTCCTCCTCCTCCTCCTCCTCCTCCTCCTCCTCCACATCAACACCCAGTAAGGTGTCCTCCGCCTCCTCCTCCTCAACATCAACACCCAGTAAGGTGTCCTCCTCCTCCTCCTCCTCCTCCACATCAACACCTAGTAAGGTGTCTTCCTCCTCTTCGTCTTCCTCCTCCACATCAACACCAAGTAAGGTGTCCTCCTCCTCCTCCTCCTCCTCCTCCTCCACATCAACATCCAATAAGGTTTCCTCCTCCTCCTCCTCCACATCAACACCCAGTAAGGTGTCCTCCTCCTCCTCCTCCTCCTCCACATCAACACCCAGTAAGGTGTCCTCCACCTCCTCCTCCACATCAACACCAAGTAAGGTGTCCTCCTCCTCCTCCTCCTCCTCCACATCAACACCCATTAAGGTGTCCTCCTCCTCCTCCTCCTTCTCTTCCACATCAACACCCAGTAAGGTGTCCTCCTCCTCCTCCTCCTCCTCCACATCAACACCCAATAAGGTGTCCTCCTCCTCCTCCTCCTCCACATCAACACCCATTAAGGTGTCCTCCTCCGCCTTTTCTTCCTCCTCCTCCCCCTCCACTTCAACACCCAGTAAGAAGACCTCCTCCTCCTCCTCCTCCAGACCATCAACACCCAGTAAGGTATCCTCCTCCTCCTCCACATCAACACCCAGTAAGGTGTCCTCCGCGTCCACCTCCTAATCCTCCACATCAACACCCAGTAAGTTGTCCTCCTCCTCCTTCTCCTCCTCCTCTTCCACATCAACGCCCAGGAAGTATACCTCCTCCTCCACGTCCTCCTCCTCCTCCTCCTTCACATCAACACCCAGTAAGGTATCTTCCTCCTCCTCCTCTACATCATCACCCAGTGAGCGTATCTCCTTCTCCTCCTCCACATCAACACCCAGTAAAGTGTCCTTCTTCTCCTACTCCTCCTCCACATCAACACCCATTAAGCTTACCTCCTCCTCCGCCTCCTCCACATCAACATCCAGTAAACTTACCTCCTCCTCCTCTACATCAGCACCAAGTAAGCTTACCTCCTCCTCCTCCTATCCCTACTCCTCCTCATCAACACCCAGTAAAGTGTCTTTCTTCTCCTCCTCCTCCTCCATTAACAAAACCCAGTAAGATTACCTCCTCCTACTCCTCCACATCAAAATCCTTTAAGCTTTCCTCCTCCTCCTCCTCTTCCTCCTCCACATCAACACCCAGTAGAGTGTTCTTCTTCTTCTCCTCCACATCAACAACCAGTAAGGTGTCCTCCTCCTCCTCCTCCACATCAACACCCAGTAAGGTGTCCTCCTCCTCCTCCTCCTCCACATCAACACCTAGTAAGGTGTCTTCCTCCTCTTCGTCTTCCTCCTCCACATCAACACCAAGTAAGGTGTCCTCCTCCTCCTCCTCCTCCTCCTCCACATCAACATCCAATAAGGTTTCCTCCTCCTCCTCCTCCACATCAACACCCAGTAAGGTGTCCTCCTCCTCCTCCTCCTCCTCCACATCAACACCCAGTAAGGTGTCCTCCACCTCCTCCTCCACATCAACACCAAGTAAGGTGTCCTCCTCCTCCTCCTCCTCCTCCACATCAACACCCATTAAGGTGTCCTCCTCCTCCTCCTCCTTCTCTTCCACATCAACACCCAGTAAGGTGTCCTCCTCCTACTCCTCCTCCTCCACATCAACACCCAATAAGGTGTCCTCCTCCTCCTCCTCCTCCACATCAACACCCATTAAGGTGTCCTCCTCCGCCTTTTCTTCCTCCTCCTCCTCCTCCACTTCAACACCCAGTAAGAAGACCTCCTCCTCCTCCTCCTCCAGACCATCAACACCCAGTAAGGTATCCTCCTCCTCCTCCACATCAACACCCAGTAAGGTGTCCTCCGCGTCCACCTCCTAATCCTCCACATCAACACCCAGTAAGTTGTCCTCCTCCTCCTTCTCCTCCTCCTCTTCCACATCAACGCCCAGGAAGTTTACCTCCTCCTCCTCCTCCTCCACATCAACACCCAGTAAGAGGTGTCCCCCTCCTCCTCTTCCTCCTCCACATCAACACTCAGTAGAGTGTTCTTCTTCTTCTCCTCCACATCAACACCCAGTAAGCTTACCTCCACCTCCTCCTCCTCCTCCTCCACATCAACACCCAGTAAAGTGTCCTTCTTCTTCTCCTCCTCCTACATATCAACACCCAGTAAGCTTACCTCCTCATCCTCCTCCTCCTCTACATCAGCACCCAGTAAGCTTACCTCCTCCTCCTCCTGCTCCTCCTCCTCCTCTACATCAACACCCAGCAAGCTTACCTCCTCCTCCTCCTCATTAACATCAACACCCAGTAAGGTGTCCTCCTCCTCCTCCACATCAACACTCAGTAAGGTGTCCTCCGCGTCCTCCTCCTAATCTTTCACATCAACACCTCGTAAGGTGTCCTCTTCCTCCTCCTTCTCCTCCTCCTCTTAAACATCAACGCCCAGTAAGCTTACCTCCTCCTCCCCCTCCTCCTCCTCCACATCAACACCCAGTAAGAGGTGTCCTCCTCCTCCTCCTCCACATCAACACCCATTAAGGTGTCCTCCTCCTCCTCCTCTTCCTCCTCCTTCCTCCTCCACTTCAACACCCAGTAATAAGACCTCCTCCTCCTCCTCCTCCTCAACATCAACACCAAGTAAGGTGACCTCCTCCTCCTCCTCCTCCTCCTCCACATCAACACCCATTAAGGTGCCCTCCTCCTCCTCCTCCTCCTCCTCCTCAACATCAACACCAAGTAAGGTGACCTCCTCCTCCTCCTCCTCCTCCTCCACATCAACACCCATTAACGTGCCCTCCTCCTCCTCCTCCTCCACATCAACACCCAGTAAGGTGTCCTCCTCCTCCTCCTCCTCCTCCTCCTTCTCCTCCACATCAACACCCAGTAAGGTGTCCTCCTCCTCCTCCTGCTCCTCCTCCACATCAACACCCAGTAAGGTGTCCTCCTCCTCCTCCTCCTCCTCCACATCAACACCCAGTAAGGTGTCCTCCTCCTCCTCCTCCTCCACATCAACACCAAGTAAGGTGTCCTCCTCCTCCTCCTCCACATCAACACCCATTAAGGTGTCCTCCTCCTCCTCCTCCTCCTCCACATCAACACCCACTAAGGTTTCCTCCTCCTCCTGCTCCTCCTCCTCCTCCACATCAACACCCATTACGGTGTCCTCCTCCTCCTCCTCCTCCACATCAACACCCAGTAAGGTGTCCTCCTCCTCCTCCTCCTCCACATCAACACCCAGTAAGGTGTCTTCCTCCTCCTCTTCCTCCTCCTCCTCCACATCAACACCCAGTAAGATGTCTTCTTCTTCTTCCTCCTCCACATCAACACCAAGTAAGGTGTCCTCCTCCTCCTCCTCCTCCTCCTCTACATCAACACCCAGTATGCTTACCTCCTCCCCTTCCTCAATCACATCAACACCCAGTAAGCTTACCTCCTCCTCCGCCTCCTCCTCCTCCTCCTCCATATCAACACCCAGTAACGTGTCCTTCTTCTTCTTCTCCTCCTCCTCCACCACATCAACACCCATTAAGCTTACCTCCTCATCCTCCTCATCCTCTACATCAGCACCCAGTAAGCTTACCTTCTCCTCCTCCTCCTCCTCCTCTACATCAACCCCCATTAAGCTTACCTCCTCCTCATCCTCCTCATCCTCTACATCAGCACCCAGTAAGCTTACCTTCTCCTCCTCCTCCTCCTCCTCTACATCAACACCCAGTAAGCTTACCTCCTCCTCCTCCTCCTCCTCCTCCTCTACATCAGCCCCAGTAAGCTTTCCTCCTCCTCCTCCTCCTCCTTTACATCAACACCCAGTATGCTTACCACCTCCTCCTCCTCCTCCTCCTTCACATCGACACCCAGTAAGGTGTCCTCCTCCTCCTCCTCCTACTCCCCCACATCAACACCCAGTAAGGTGTCCTCCTCCACCTCCTCTTCCTCCGCCTCCACATCAACACCCAGTAAGGTGTACTCCTCTACCTCCTCCTTCTCCTCTTCCTCCTCCTCCTCCACATCAACATCCAGTAAGCTTACCTCCTCCTCCTCCTCCTCTACATCAGCACCCAGTAAGCTTACCTCCTCCCCCTCCTATTCCTCCTCCTCCTCATCAACACCCAATAAAGTGACCTTCTTCTCCTCCTCCTCCTCCACATCAAAACCCAGTACGCTTACCTCCTCCTCCTCCTCTTCCTCCTCCACATCAACACCCAGTGGAGAGTTCTTCATCTTCTCCTCCACATCAACACCCAGTAAGCTAACCTCCTCCTCCTCCTCCTCCTCCACATCAACACCCAGTAAAGTGTCCTTCTTCTTCTTCTTCTCCTCCACATCAATACCCAGTAAGCTTACCTCCTCCTCCTCCTATTCCTCCTCCTCCTCATCAACACCCAATATAGTGACCTTCTTCTCCTCCTCCTCCTCCACATCAAAACCCAGTAACCTTACCTCCTCCTCCTCCTCCTCCTCTTCCTCCTCCACATCAACACCCAGTGGAGTGTTCTTCTTCTCCTCCTTCTCCACATCAACACCCAGTAAGCTTACCTCCTCATCCTCCTCCTCCTCTACATCTGCACCCAGCAAGCTTACCTCCTCCTCCTCCTCCTCCTCCTCTACATCAGCACCCAGTAAGCTTACCTCCTCCTCCTCCTGCTCCTCCTCGTCCTCTACATCAACACCCAGCAAGCTTACCTCCTCCTCCTCCTCCTTCACATCAACACCCACTAAGGTGTCCTCCTCCTCCTCCACATCAACACCCAGTAAGGTGTCCTCCGCGTCCTCCTCCTAATCCTCCACATAAACACCCAGTAAGGTGTCCTCCTCCACCTTCTTCTCCTACTCCTCTTCCACATCAACGCCCAGTAAGCTTACCTCCTCCTCCTCCTCCTCCTCCACATCAACACCCTGTAAAAGGTGTCCTCCTCCTCCTCCTCCTCCTCCACATCAACACCCAATAAGGTGTCTTCCTCCTCCTCCTCCACATCAACACCCATTAAGGTGTCCTCCTCCTCCTCCTCCACTTCAACACCCAGTAAGAAGACCTCCTCCTCCTCCTCCTCCTCAACATCAACACCAAGTAAGGTGTCCTCCTCCTCCTCCCCCTCCTCCTCCACATCAACACCCATTAAGGTGTCCTCCTCCTCCTCCTCCTCCTTCTCCTCCACATCAACACCCAGTAAGGTGTCCTCCTCCTCCTCCTTCACATCATCACCCAGTAAGGTGTCCTCCTCCTCCTGCTCCTCCTCCTCCTCCACATCAACACCCATTAAGGTGTCCTCCTCCTCCTCCTCCTCCTTCTCCTCCACATCATCACCCAGTAAAGTGTCCTCCTCCTCCTCCTCCTCCTCCACATTGTTACGAGTTGGGGATATAGAATATAGTTATACGTCTACCCAGATCCCAACAGGTAACAACAAAAAAAAAAACAAAGACAATCGGACTATAAAAGGGTAGACAAAGGATGCGAGTTTTTGTTGTATATAATAAAGTACCATAAATTCCTTAACAAAATATTCAGCTTATAAACTACCCTTAACCAAACTTAACCTAAACATGAACAGGATATACATAGTAATAAAACATGAAACAATTGTGAAGCAATGTGGAGGGGGGAGAGGCAATACAAGATTACAAATACTTAAGTGAGGAGCTGAGATGGCTGACGGGCAAGGCTGAGTATGGTAGAAGACGGAAAATAGTCACTGTGCCGTAGGTTTCCAGGATAGGTGATCCTGTGGTCGCTTCCCAGAGTGAAGTGTTCTCTCCTCGAATTGGAGCTCACAAAGAAGACTGGGAGGAAGTGACGCAACAACCAGGATATGGAGAAGGGAAACCCGGGAGTGGTAACTAAGACGAGCCATACTCGTGTTTCGTCCCTAGATGGCGTTGCTCGTGGTGCTGGGTAGGTAGATGAAGACAATCGGTGGAGGGGTTCGTAACACACCCCCCCTCCAAAGACCTTCGTAGCGCGGGCGCGAAGGAGGTGATCACCTGGTGCGTCTGGAGAGTAGCTGCTACATTTCCACTGGAGCTCGGGATAAGGAGTCTGCAATCAGGTTGTCCACCCCCTTTATGTGCCGGACTTGTAGATTATAGGGCTGGGTGAGGAGAGCCCAGCGGAGGATTCGCTGGTTGGAGGTCTTGTTGGTTTGGATGAACGTGAGTGGGTTATGGTCGGTGAAGACTAGGGTTGTTTGTGGGCAAGACTGGAGGTAACATTCAAACTTCTTTATTGCCAACACCAGAGCCAGGGCCTCCTTCTCTATGGTCGAGTAGTTGGTCTGATGTTTTTTCAACTTGGCAGAGTAATATGCCACAGGGTGAAGGACATCAGTGGTTGGGTCGGGTTGTAGGAGCACAGCCCCCACTCCGACACCACTAGCGTCGATTTGCAGATGGAAGGGCGAGGTGTAGTCAGGGGGGTGGACTACAGGCTTAGAGGCAAGGAAGGCTTTGAGGCGGTGGAAAGACTGGTCGCACTTCTGGTTCCAGATGTAAGGGACCGCAGAACTGGTAAGGTCTGTGAGGGGTCCGGCCACGCTGGAGAAGTTACTGCAGAACCGACGGTAGTAGCCGCACATCCCCAGGAAGCGCATGAGTTCCTTCCTCGTCCTTGGAGTGGGGAAGGACAAGATGGCTTCAACGTTTGCGTCCTTGGGTCTCACCATACCATGCCCAACGATATGTCCCAGGTAAGTCACTGAGGCCCGGCCAAAAGCAGATTTAGCCAGGTTTATGGTGAATCCAGTCTCTTGCAGTCGTGCAAACAGTATCTCCAAACGCACCAGATGTTCGTCCCAGCTGTCCGACACCACCACCAGGTCATCCAGGTAGGCGAACGTCCCACCTAGGTCCTGAATAAGGTAGTTTATGGCCCTCTGGAATGTGGCCGGAGCATTAGAAAAGCCAAACGCCATAACTAAATATTGAAAAAGACCAAATGGAGTTATAAATGCCGAGATTATTTTTGCCCTATCCGTGAGTCCTACTTGATAATATCCTTTCAACAGGTCTATGGTACTGATAAATTGGGCACAGCCTATGCTGTCTATTATATCTTCAATCAAAGGTAAAGGGTAGGAGTCAGAGACAGTGACCTGGTTCACTTTACGATAATCTGTATAGAAACGAAAGGTGCCATCGGGTTTTGGAATGAGAAGGCAAGGTGAAGCCCAGGGGGAGGTACTAGGCTCAGCTAAGTTATGTTTTAACAAAAAATCTACCTCCTTTTTCATAATCTCTTTTTTTTGTGGATTAAGTCGATAAGCTGATTGCCTAATGGGTTGTACATCATCTGAGATTAGCTTAATATCATGTTTAAGTATATTGCAAAATCATGGGAGGTCTGATGTGACTTTAGGAAATGTTGATAATAACTTAGTGAGATCTTTTGCTTGAGATGGATTCAGAACAGAAAAATACTCATCCAAATTGTTGAGTATGTGACTGTTAGCAGGGTTCTCTTTAGGTAGAGGGAAGTCTAAATTCTCCAATAGGTCCATGTCATCTGTCTCCGGCCCTGACAAAACCGTATGCAATACAGTTAGGCTTACAGCCTCTGGGATGTCTTCCTCTGACTGCCTGGAATGGTAAAGTTTCATGAGATTAATGTGAACAAGTTGTGAATCTTTTCTGCGATCAGGAGTATGGACTATATAGTTGAGAGGTGATAGTTTATTAGCAACTATATAGGGACCAGTAAACTTGCTTTTAAGGGGAGAGCCTGGAATGGGTAGAAAGAGTAACACTTTGTCACCTGGAGAAAATGATCTTTTAACTAATTTAGGTTGGGACTTCTCCATTTTCTCTTGGACTTTTTTTAAGTTTGACTGAGCAATGGTTCGGACTTCAGTTAATTTGTCCCGTAAAGTGTCAATGTATTGCGAAACTAATGCGGGCTTAATAGATGGAGTGTCAAACCACTGCTCCTTTACTATTTTAAGGGGTCCCCTAATTTGTCTCCCATATAGTAATTCGAACGGGGAGAATCCCAATGACTCCTGGGGACATTCCCTGATGGCAAAGAGTAATAAGTCTATGCTTTCATCCCATTCCTTTTGGTGTTCTATACAGTATTTTTTTAGCATTGATTTGAAAGTTTGATGGAACCGTTCCAAGCAACCTTGGGATTGTGGGTGGTAAGCCGAAGATGTACAATGGTCCACACTGAGGTCTTTCATCACCTGTTTCAACACCCAGTAAGGTGTCTTCCTCCTCCTCCTCCTCCTCCTCCTCCACATCAACACCCAGTAAGATGTCTTCCTCCTCCTCCTCCACATCAACACCAAGTAAGGTGTCTTCCTCCTCCTCCTCCTCCTTCTCCTCCACATCAACACCCAGTAAGGTGTCCTCCTCCTCCTCCTCCACATCAACACCCAGTAAGGTGTCCTCCTCCTCCTCCTCCTCCACATCAACATCCAGTAAGGTGTCCTCCTCCTCCTCCTCCTCCACATCAACACCCAGTAAGGTGTCCTCCTAAACCTCCTTCTCCTCCTCTTCCACATCAACGCCCAGTAAGCTTACCTCCTCCTCCTCCTCCACATCAACACCCAGTAAGAGGTGTCCTCCTCCTCCTCCTCCTCCTCCACATCAACACCCATTACGGTGTACTCCTTCTCCTCCTCTTCCTCCTCCTCCTCCTCCTCCACTTCAACACCTAGTAAGAAGACCTCTTCCTCCTCCTCCTCCTCAACATCAACACCAAGTAAGGTGTCCTCCTCCTCCTCCTCCTCCACATCAACACCCATTAAGGTGTCCTCCTCCTCCTCCTCCTCCTCCTTCTCCTCCATATCAACACCCAGTAAGGTGTCCTCCTCCTCCTCCTCCACTTCAACACCCAGTATAGTGTCCTTCTTCTTCTCCTCCTCCTCCACATCAACACCCAGTAAGCTTACCCCTCCTCATCATCCTCCTCCTCTACATCAGCACCCAGCAAGCTTACCTCCTCCTCCTCCTCCTCCTCCTCCTCCTCCTCTACATCAGCACCCACTAAGCTTACCTCCTCCTCCTCCTGCTCCTCCTCCTCCTCTACATCAACACCCAGCAAGCTTACCTCCTACTCCTCCTCCTTCACATCAACACCCAGTAAGGTGTCCTCCTCCTCCTCCACATCAACACCCAATAAGGTGTCCTCTGCGTCCTCCTCCTAATCCTCCACATGAACACCCAGTAAGGTGTCCTCCTCCTCCTCCTCCTCCACATCAACACCCAGTAAGGTGTCTTCCTCCACCTCCTCCCCTTCCTCCTCAACATCAACACCCAGTAAGATGTTTTCCTCCTCCTCCTCCACATCAACACCAAGTAAGGTGTCTTCCTCCTCCTCCTCCTCTTTCTCCTCCATATCAACACCCAGTAAGGTGTCCTCCTCCTCCTCCTCCACCACATCAACATCCAGTAAGGTGTCCTCCTCCTCCTCCTCCTCCACATCAACACCCATTAAGGTGTCTTCCTCCTCCTCCTCCTCCTCCTTCTCCTCCACATCAACACCCAGTAAGGTGTCCTCCTCCTCCTCCTCCACATCAACACCCAGTAAGGTGTCCTCCTCCTCCTCCTCCTCCTTCTCCTCCACATCAACACCCAGTAAGGTGTCCTCCTCCTCCTCCTCATCCACATCAACATCCAGTAAGGTGTCCTCCTCCTCCTCCTCCCCCACATCAACACCCAGTAAGGTGTCCTCCTCCCCCTCCTCCTCCTCCTCCACATCAACACCCAATAAGGTGTCCCCCTCCTCCTCCTCCACATCAACACCCATTAAGGAGTCCTCCTCCTCCTCCTCTTCCTCCTCCTCCTCCTCCTCCACATCAACACCCAATAAGGTGTCCTCCTCCCCCTCCTCCTCCTCCTCCTCCACATCAACACCCATTAAGGTGTCCTCCTCCTCCTCCTCCTCCTCCTCCTCCTTCTCCTCCACATCAACACCCAGTAAGGTGTCCTCCTCCTCCTCCTCCTCCACATCAACACCCAGTAATGTGTCCTCCTCCTCCTCCTCCTCCACATCAACACCCAGTAAGGTGTCCTCCTCCTCCTCCTCCTCCACATCAACACCCAGGAAGGTGTCTTCCTCCTCCTCCTCCTCCTCCTCCACATCAACAACCAGTAAGGTGTCCTCCTCCTCCTCCTCCCCCACATCAACACCCAGTAAGGTGTCTTCCTCCTCCTCCTCCTCCTCCTCAACATCAACACCCAATAAGGTGTCCTCCTCCTCCTCCTTCTCCTCCACATCAACACCCAGTAAGGTGTCCTCCTCCTCCTCCTCCTCCACATCAACACCCAGTAAGGTGTCCTCCTCCTCCTCCTCCTCCTCCACATCAACACCCAGTAAGGTGTCTTCCTCCTCCTCCTCCTCCACATCAACACCAAGTAAGGTGTCCTCCTCTCCTCCTCCTTCACATCAACATCCAGTAAGGTGTCCTCCTCGTCCTCCTCCTCCTCCTCCTCTACATCAACACCCAGTAAGCTTACCTCCTCCTCCTCCTCCTCCTCCTCCCCTTCCTCATTCACATCAACACCCAGTAAGGTGTCCTTCTTCTCCTCCTCCTCCACATCAACACCCAGTAAGCTTACCTCCTCCTCCTCCTCCTCCTCCTCCTGCTCCTCCTCCTCCTCCTCCTTCACATCAACACCAAGTAAGGTGTCCTCCTCCTCCTCCTCCTCTACATCAGCACCCAGTAAGCTTACCTCCTCCTCTTCCTCCTCTACATCAGCACCCATTAAGAGTATCTCCTCCTCCTTCTCCACATCAACACCCAGAAAAGTGTCCTTCTTCTCCTCCTCCTCCTCCACATCAACACCCAGTAAGCTTACCTCCTCCTCCGCCTCCTCCTCTTCCTCCATATCAACACCCAGTAAAGTGTCCTTCTTCTTCTCCTCCTCCTCCACCACATCAACACCCAGTAAGCTTACCTCCTCCTCCTCCTCCTCCTCCTCTACATCAGCCCCCAGTAAGCTTACCTCCTCCTCCGCCTCCTCCTCTTCCTCCATATCAACACCCAGTAAAGTGTCCTTCTTCTTCTCCTCCTCCTCCTCTACATCAACACCCAGTATCCTTACCACCACCTCCTCCTCCTCCTCCTTCACATCAACACCCAGTAAGGTGTCCTCTTCCTCCTCCTCTTCCTCCTCCTCCACATCAACACCCAATAAGGTGTCCTCCTCCTCCTTCTCCACATCAACCCCCAGTAAGGTGTCCTCCTCCAGCTCCTCCTCTCCTTCTCCTCCTCCTCCTCCACATCAACATCCAGTAAGCTTACCTCCTCCTCCTCCTGCTCTACATCAGCACCCAGTAAGCTTACCTCCTCCTCCTCCTATTCTTCCTCCTCCACATCAACACCCAGTAAAGTGTCCTTCTTCTCGTCCTCCTCCTCCACATGAAAACCCAGTAAGCTTACCTCCTCCTCCTCCTCTTCCTCCTCCACATCAACACCCATTAATGTGTTCTTCTTCTCCTCCTCCACATCAACATCCAGTAAGCTTACCTCCTCCTCCTCCTGCTCTACATCAGCACCCAATAAGCTTACCTCCTCCTCCTCCCCCTCCTCCTCCTCCACATCAACACCCAGTAAAGTGTCCTTCTTCTTCTCCTCCTCCTCCACATCAACACCCAGTAAGCTTACCTCCTCCTCCGCCTCCTCCTTCTCCTCTACATCAACACCCAGTAAGCTTACCTCCTCCTCCTCCTCCTCCTCGTCTGCATCAGCACCCAGTAAGCACTCTTCCTCCTCCTCCTCCTCCTCTACAGCAACACCCAGCAAGCTTACCTCCTCCTCCTCCTCCTTCACATCAACACCCAGTAAGGTGTCCTCCTCCTCCTCCTCCACATCAACACCCAGTAAGGTGTCCTCCTCCTCCTCCTCCTCCACCTCCTCCACATCAACACCCAATAAGGTGTCCTCCAGTCGCGCGTCAGGTCAGGTCAGGTCAACACGGCTGGCCAGACATATTCTCCGATCTAAAGTGTTATTGGTGGGGACATACTCGCTGTGTGGGAGCGGGAATTTGACAATGTGTCAGTGAATATCGGATGTCACCTTAAACATTGCCACCCAAGGTTTCTTCTCATCCCCGACGGCATAAATTGTAAATATTCCGTGTGTTCACCGGCGTTCTCCAAGTGAGTGGTGACCCATTGCTGGGTTAGTGGTGGGATAATGAGGGGGCTCGGCGCTGAGGTCAGTGTCGTTAGGCCTGCTTTGACAGGGGTGGTCCCGAGACTATCGCCCCTATGGGGCTGAGAGTGCTGCCCATGCGGTCGCCCCCACCCCCACCTCCACCATAGTAACGGACACTTAATGTAGGGTCTCGACGAACCAAGTGAGGATGGTCTGAGGTGTTGTGCCGTCAGAAAAACAGAGTTACTATTAAGAACAAGTGAAGTGTAATAAAAGTGCTTATAAACTGAGAATACACCTGTTACCTTACACCACACTCCCTCCGCTCCCAGGAGGCCCTCCTACCCTCGCACCTCCCAACCACCGCTGACTTCCTAGGAGTGCCAAGCAGTCCTCGGCCCTCTGACGTAGGCATATAAGTCGAGCCCTGTAACTCCACCATGTCTGAGTTGACTGGAGACACAGCTGCTCGCTTTAACTCTCCTGATGCACTGAGTGAGCCAGGCGACTGTGGTGTTGACCTTGACACCAACGGAGAAGATGGCTTTCATCTAGTTCAGTCCAGGAACAAGCGGAAGGCCGAAAAGGCAGAAAGACTCAGAGACAATCAACTACAACCACAACCCCCCAAGAGAGTAAGATTGTACTTCCCTGGAGGCACATCACCTGAAGACAAGTATCTCTGGCTGAACGATGCGGAAGACAAATATCCTGAGGCTGAGTTTCAGTTCAGAGTCGGTACACAAGATCATGTTCTGATTAGAAACGACCCAGCAGTCATACAGGATCTCCTCACCAATAGCATAAGGGGAATAACCATGGAACAATCATCCCAACCATCGAGCAAGAAGACCATAATAATCATTGGGCTCGACCAGTACCAGACCCCTACACTACTAGAAGCCCATCCCTACATCAGAAGGACGAAGCGACTCAGGGGCAAGAATGCAGTCATTGCAGACTGGGTTGGCTCGGAAGACCCACCCAGGACCATTCGAGTCCGTGGTGCCTATCGGACTCTGAAGGTAACTCTCTATCAGCCCCCTAACCGGAGGTGTTACAACTGTCAGCACTGGGGCCATGTGGCCCGGTTATGCCCCTCGACTAAGCCGTGGTGTGGTCTCTGCTCAAGGCAACATGCAACACAGGTTTGCAGAGATACAGTTGCTCAAGGGGGTGTCATCCAACAGAAGTGTATTAACTGCAAAACAGTTGGAGTTCCTGTATGGCACCCTAACTGTTCTAGAGCTCCTACACCCCTTCAGCGCCCAGACCCGCCACCCAGGCAGGTCTCAAGAAACACTAATGCTGCTAGGGTACTCCCTACGGCCAACCCCTGGCCTGCCCTCCCCACCAAAGCTCCAGGATCATCACCAGCAGTCATCGAAAGATCAGCATGGGGCAACACAGACGTACCGACACAACAGGTAGCTGCCAACACACTCCATGCATATCGTGAAGAGATCAATGATGTGAAAAATGAAATTAAAGAACTCAAAGCTCAGGCTCAAGCTCAAACTGAAATGATTAAGAGCCTCTGTGATACACTAAAGGAAAAAAACACCACCAACACAGTGCAGCAACTTCGGAAAAATTACAGTCAAACTGAAGACATTCAGATGTCAGTACCAGATGTGGAAACTCAAGACCCACCAGGAACTAGTGTCCACGCAGAGGAAAATAGTGATACTGGTAACAGTTCTACTGATGCCTCTGTGGACATGGTCAGTGAAGATGAACAAGCACAAACAGAAAATGGTGGTGATGTCGAGTGTAACCAAAGTGAGTTGTTGTCTGCCACTGAAATACAACAATTGTTGAGCCGTACATGCTCCAGAAATGTTTCCAAAAGGTTAACTGGCCTACTGCCTGCCGAAGGGACAGGCAGCGCAGAAAAGAACAGTATCATACAGTGCCTTTTGCTTCTTTCCAAATACATTTCATAATGGCCAGTGTTAATACCAGACAAAATTCCAAATACATTTCATAATGGCCAATGTTAATACCAGACAAAGATACAGAGCGGTGAAGGTGATGAGTTGGAACATCTCATCCCTTAGAAAACGATACCCTGACCTACACCACAAAGTTGTGACTGAGGACATCGATATTGTGTGTCTGCAGGAGTGTCTCACACCTAATGGTAAGCCCCCACCCAGTCTGCCCAATTATGTGTATTATGATCCTAGTTCTACTCACACATGTTTGATGTATGTTAAGAAGTCACTCCCGCATGTACCTCTTGTATCCAAAAAGACTACCAACCTTCAGTACCATGGGATCACTATCCACCTGGGCAACTCCACACTCAACGTGCTAAACGCCTATGCTCCCTCAGATCAGCTTCAATACACAGATCTCCCAGACTTTTTACACACTGAGCCCACTGTCCTAATGGGTGACCTGAATACTAGACACAAGAAATTAGGTGACTCCACCACTAACACCAATGGTAGGAGACTTATCTCACTTCTCAGCGCATATGAAGATGTTCAAATTATAGGTAATAATGAACCAACACACATCTATGGCGGGGGTCTAGACAAATGTATTGGCTTTAATCTATCATACACAACTCATAGCTCTGATGTTGTCACTGATCTTATGTCTGACCACAGCCCAATCCAAGCTAGTATACATGTAGCCAATGACACCCCCACTGGTGGTAAACTCAACAGACGTAGAATCACAGTCAAGCAAGAACATGAAAGCCAGTTCATAGACTTCATCCATGACTGGTACAAGGACTACAAGCCTGACAATTACCAAAGTTTCCATGACGATCTGATAGATAGGACTTATGTATACTTCACCAACAATGCCTCCACCAAAAAAAGGAGAAAACGTGGTCAGCATAATGGGAACAGGCAACAGCAGTGCTATAATGACCCTGAGCTGAAAAAACTCAGGGCTAGGGTCAGGAGGGTGGGTAAGGGTTACAGACAATTTAGAACACCTCAAATGTTACAATTGTATCAAGCTTCCCTTGCTGCTGTCAGGGAACGTGTAAACGAACTCAGACAAAATGCATGGGAGACATATGTCAACAGCCTGAACCAACACACATCCCTCAGCAAAGCCTGGAAAGACATAAACATAATCAGAGGTAAAAACAGAAGACACGTCTCCCATCCAAACCCTCTGCAAAAGTCGAATGAGCTAATAACAAAGTGGGCTCATGTGTCGAGCTATGACATGTTACCAGCTAGGACTCGGGGACTCCTTGATGCGAAGTCTGTAGAGAGAAGTAATCTTATTAGCTTTATGCTGGGCAAACAGCACGATGAGTGTGATGTTCCATATACTGAGTGGGAGCTTGACGCCGCCCTCGCCAGGGGTAGGTCTACTTCCCCTGGAGAGGACGGGGTCACCTACAACATCATTAGACTACTAAGGCGCGTGCCAGGCAATCCATTGTTGGTATTGTACAATATGAGTCATGCCGAGGGCCAACTACCCACATCATGGACCAGCAGTATTGTTGTACCAATACCGAAACCAGGACAGCCTGATGCCTTTCGTCCCATATCACTAACCAGCTGCCTGTGTAAAACCTTTGAGAGGATGGTTCTTGGCAGACTCTTATATAGAATCAGAGAACACATGTCTCCTAACATAAATGGCTTCACCCATGGTAAAGGTGTACATAATTGCATCACCACATTCCTAACTGTGCATGGTGATGAAAGGCACAGATACACCACATTTCTTGACCTAAAAGCTGCATTTGATATTGCCAATAGGCAACTGATATTGTACGAACTAGCCAAAATGGATATAGGAGGTAGGCTGTTACACTGGATAAGTGGTTACCTAACCAACAGAAGGGCTGCTGCACTGTTTCAGGGATACAAAAGTGAAGTTAAAGATATGCAACTTGGTACCCCTCAAGGTGGAGTACTTAGCCCCACTTTGTTCAATGTTCTTATGAATGCATTATTAAATTTAATACCAGACAACCCCAGCAATATCTCAATCAGCTATGCTGACGATATTCTTATACATACTAAAACTCATCGTGAAATGCAAACCACCCTGAACCATGTATACGCAGCCTGTGAACACCTCGGTCTTATTATCTCCACTGACAAAACTAAGGTGTTCAACAAACAAGCTGGGAACCGCAAACGCGGCCCCGCCAAGTTCAAGATAGGTAACAACACTATTGACTATGTTTCTTCTTTTAAATATCTTGGTGTTTCCGTCCCTTGTACCCTACCTGCCATACAACAGCTAACCCGCCAATGTACTGACAGACTGAGACCTCTTAGAAGTGTAGCGGGGTACAGCCCGCACTATGGTGCTAATATTAGAATTGTTAAAACAATGTACCTAGGCTATATAAGATCTCTGATAGATTACCACGCACCAGCCCTGGTCATTCGTGACGGGAAAGGCGTTGACAAGCTCGAGAAAATGCAAAATAAAGCCCTCAGAATTATCCTAGGATGTCCCATGAGCACTAAAGTACTTAATATGAGGAAAGAACTAGGTATACCCAGTGTTAAAGATAGAATAATTGAAGTCAACCTCATGATAGCCCTGAGGCTTCTGCGTGGTGATCCTGACAACATTGTTTCCTTAAAATTGCTAGAATGTATGAACCATGGGACTACTGAGTCTAAATGGATCCAAACTACAGCTACACATATGAAGATATTTGGACTAGACCACCTGTACAAAGTTGAGACACAACAGCGCTTCCTGCCACCCTGGCGGACAGTTCCCTTCGATATCACAATACCGACGTATCCGCCTAAAAAATTAATTATACAAAGCATTTATCTCCAACACACTGCCAAATTGAGAGCTCTTGAACACATACACACTCTACAGACTGATGATAATATCACACAGACCATCTACACTGATGGGTCTCTAAACACCGCCTGTGGGAGGGCTGGAAGTGCTATTGTTGTGACTCAACCTGACGGTAATATAATTGAGAAAGGAGTTAGAATTAACAACTGGGCATCCACTCTACAAACTGAATTAGTTGCCATACTCACAGCTATTAAATTCATTGAAACCACTGTTACTGACAGTCTCATCATCACTGACTCTCTATCCTCACTACTTGCCCTTGGTACCCTCGACTCAGGTTGTCACGCTCTTGTCTCTGAAGCCAGACACAAATATGCGTGCCTTGTTGACCGGGGTGTCAGGGTCAAACTGTTGTGGATCCCCTCTCACATAGGCCTCATAAAACATGACAGAGTTGATGCCCTCGCCAAACTCGCGTCTAACAAAGACACCGTTGAATACAATTTGGGTCTGTCAAAAAGAACCCTTAAAACTGTAATTAGGAAAGAACTTATTGATGAGTTTGACGCAAGTAGACAAGTGCAAACAGGCACTAGTCAATCCATAGTTTACCATGATGAGATGTATCAAGTGAAACATGTTTATGGAGCAAGTAACAAGATCACTAGATTACAAGATGTTGTAACAGCTAGATTAAGGTTAGGATATAAGTACCTTTGGCAGTATGTTCCTCAAGCAGATGTAAACAAAACTAAATGTAAAGTGTGTGGCCATACATATGGCCACACACTTGAACACTACGTCCTCGACTGTGTGAAGATAGAACCTTTTAGGGACAGGTCCAAGCACACTGTGTGTGAAATGGCACAACACTTCATCTCTAATGGCAAGATAGCCGACATATTAAGATTGTATCCACTTTTTTGCACTTAGTATCTATGTCAGTTCTCATGTACAGAACCAAATACGCAATGTGCTTGAATACCTCCCACGTAAATGTGAATAACAAAGTGTGAGGCCAGACATACTGCCTCACACGCCTGTTCTCACGCATTTGTGAATAAGTTACCCTTTATGTATAGAACTAAACAAATAATGTAAATGAAATACTGTGTAACTTTCAGTGCCATAATATCCTGACAACCGGGGTTAATTATTATGACCCTTTGTAAACCCTACTCTGTAATCCTTTTGCGCTACCGCTCACAGGATGAGTGTGGGGTGCACAATAAAGTAGCCGCTGCAAGCGGCAAAATCAAAAATCAAATCAATTCTTCATCCTCCTCCTCCTCCTCCACATCAACACCCAGTAAGGTGTCCTCCTACACCTCGTCCTTCTCCAACTCCTCCTCCTCCTCCACATCAACATCCAGTAAGCTTACCTCCTCCTCCTCCTCCTCTACATCAGCACCCAGTAAGCTTACCTCCTCCTTCTCCTATTCTTCCTCCTCCACATCAACACTCAGTAAAGTGTCCTTCTTCTCCTCCTCCTCCTCCACATCAAAACCCAGTAAGCTTACCTCCTCCTCCTCCTCCTCTTCCTCCTCCACATCAACACCCATTAAAGTTTTCTTCTTCTTCTCCTCCACATCAACACACAGTAAGCTTACCTCCTCCTCCTCCTCCTCCTCCTCCTCCTCCTCCACATCAACACCCAGTAAAGTGTCCTTCTTCTTCTCTTCCTCCTCCACATCAACACCCAGAAAGCTTACCTCCTCATCCTCCTCCTCCTCCTCCTCCTCTACATCAGCTCCCAGTAAGCACTCCTCCTCCCTCTCCTCCTCTACAGCAACACCCAGCAAGCTTACCTCCTCCTCCTCCTCCTTCACATCAACACCCAGTACGGTGTCCTCCTCCTCCTCCTCCTCCACATCAACACCCAGTAAGGTGTCCTCCGCCTCCTCCTCCTCCTCCTCCTCCACATCAATACCCAATAAGGTGTCCTCCTCCTTCCCCTTCTCCTCCTCCTCTTCCACATCAACACCCAGTAAGCCTACCTCCTCCTCCTCCTCCTCCTCCTCCTGCTCCACCTCCACATCAACACCCAGTAGGAGGTGTCTTCCTCCTCCCCCTTCTCCTCCTCCTCCTCCACATCACCACCCAATAAGGTGTCCTCCTCCTCTTCCTCCACATCAGCACCCAGTAAGGTGTCGTCCTCCTCCTCCTCCTCCTCCTCCACATCAACCCCCAGTAAGGTGTCCTCCTCCTCCTCCTCCTCCTCCTCCTCCTCCACATCAACAGGCAGTAAGGTGTCCTCCTCCTCCTCCTCCTCTTCCTCCACATCAACACCCAGTAAGGTGTCCTCCTCCTCCTCCTCCAAATCAACACCCAGTAACGTGTCCTTCGCCTCCTCCTGCTCCTCCTCCTCCACATCAACACCCAGTAAGGTGTCCTTCGACTCCTCCTCCTCCTCCTTCTCCTCTTCCTCCTCCTCTTCCTCCACATCAACACCCAGTAAGGTGTCCTTCTCCTCCTCCTCCTCCTCCACATCAACACCCAGTAAGGTGTCCTCCTCCTCCTCCTCTCACTCCTCCTAATCCTCCTCCTCTTCCTCCACATCAACACCCAGAAAGGTGTCCTTCGCCTCCTCCTCTTCTTCCTCCACATCAACACCCAGTAAGCTTACCTCCTCCTCCTCCTCCTTCACATCAACACCCAGTAAGGTGTCCTTCTCCTCCTCCTCCTCCTCCACATCAACGCACAGCAAGGTGTCCTCCTCCTCCTCTTCCACATCAACACCACGTTTGGTGTCCTCTTCCTTCCTCCACCACATCAACACACAGTAAGGTGTCCTCCTCCTCCTCCTCCTCCTCCTCCTTCACACCAACACCCAGTAAGGTGTACTCCTCCTCCTCCTCCTTTTCCTCCTCCTCCTCCTCTTCTTCCTCCTACTCTTCCATATCAACGCCCAGTAAAGTATCCTACTCCTCTTCCCCCACCTCCTCCTCCTCCTCATCAACACCCAGTAAGGTGTCCTCCTCCTCCTCCTCCTCCTCTACATCAGCACCCAGTAAGAGGACCTCCTCCTCCTCCTTATCAACATCAACATCAAATAAGGTGTCCTCCTCCTCCTTCTCCTCCTCTACATCAGCACCCAGTAAGAAGACCTCCTCCTCCTCCTTATCAACATCAACATCAAATAAGGTGTCCTCCTCCGCCTCCTCCTCCTCATCCTTCTCCTCCACATCAACACCCAGTAAAGTGTCCTTCTTTATCTCCTCCTCCTCCACCACATCAACGCCCATTAAGCTTACCTCCTCATCCTTCTCATCCTCTACATCAGTACCCAGTAAGCTTACCTTCTCCTCCTCTTCCTCCTCCTCTACATCAACACGCAGTAAGCTTACCTCCTCCTCCTTCTCCTCCTCCTCTACATCAGCCCCCAGTAAGCATACCTCCTCCTCCTCCTCCACATCAACACCCAGTAAGCTTACCTCCTCCTCCTCCTCCTCCACATCAACACCCAGTAAGGTGTCCTCCTCCTCCTCCTCCCCCTCCTCCTCCTCCACATCAACACCCAGTAAAGTGTCCTTCTTCTCCTCCTCTTCCACCACATCAGCACCCAGTAAGCTTACCTCCTCCTCCTCCCCCTCCTCCTCCTCCACATCAACACCCAGTAAGGTGTCCTCCTCGTCCTCCTCCTCCTCCACATCAAAACCCAGTAAGCTTACCTCCTCATCCTCCTCCTTCTATACATCAGCCCCCAGTAAGCTTACCTCCTCCTCCTCCACCTCCTCCTCCTCCTCCTCCTCCTCCTCCTCTACATCAGCACCCAATAAGCTCTCCTCCTCCTCCTCCTCTTCATCAACAACCAGCAAGCTTACCTCCTCCTCCTCCTCCTCCTCCTCCTTCACATCAACACCCAGTAAGGTGTCCTCCTCCTCTTCCTCCTTCTCCTCCACATCAACACCCAGTAAGGTGCCCTCCGCCTCCACCTCCTCCTCCTCCACATCAACACCCAGTAAGGTGTCCTCCTCCTCCTCCTCCTCCTTCACATCAACACCCAGTAAGGTGTCCTCCTCCTCCTCCTCCTCCTCCACATCAACACCCAGTAAGGTGCCCTCCGCCTCAACCTCCTCCTCCTCCACATCAACACCCAGTAAGGTGTCCTCCTCCTCCTCCTCCACATCAACACCCAGTAAGGTGTACTCCTCCTCCTCCTCCACTTCAACACCCAGTAAGGTGTCCTCCTCCTCCTCCTCCTAATCCTCCTCCTCTTCCTCCACATCAACACCCAGTAAGGTGTCCTCCTCCCCCTCCACCTCCTCCTACTCTACATCAGCACCCAATAAGCTCTTCTCCTCCTCCTCCTCCTCCTTCACATCAACACCCAGTAAGGTGTCCTCCTCCTCCTCGTCCTCCTCCACATCAACACCCAGTAAGGTGTCCTCCGCCTCCTCCTCCTCCTTCTCCACATCAACACCCAGTAAGAGGTGTCCTCCTCCTCCACATGAACACCCAGTAAGGTGTCCTCCTCCTCCTCCTCCACATCAACACCAAGTAAGGTGTCCTTCTCCTCCTCCCCTTCCTCCACATCAGCACCCAGTAAGGTGTCTTCCTCCTCCTCCTCCACATCAACACCCAGTAAGGTGTCCTCTTCCTCCTTCTCCACATCAACACCCAGTAAGGTGTCCTCCTCCTCCTCCGCCTAATCCTCCTCCCCTTCCTCCACATCAACCCCCAGCAAGGTGTCCTTCTCCTACTCCTCCTCCTCCTCCTCCTCTTCCTCAACATCAACACCCAGTAAGGTATCCTCCTCCTCCTCCTCCTCCTTCACATCAACACCCAGTAAGGTGTCCTCCTCCTCCTCCTCCACATCAACACCCAGTAAGGTGTCCTTCGCCTCCTCCTCCTCCTCGTCCTTCTCCTACACATCAACACCCAGTAAGCTTACCTCCTCCTCCTCCTCCTCCTCCACATCAACACCCAGTAAGGTGTCCTTCGCCTCCTCCTCCTCCTCCTCCTCCACATCAACACACAGTAAGGTGTATTTCTCTTCCTCCTCCTCCACATCAACACCCAGTAAGGTGTCCTCCTCCTCCTCCTCCTCCTCCTCCTCCTCCTCCTCTTCTTCCACCTCAATACCCAGTAAGGTGTCCTTCGCCTCCTCCTCCTCTTCCTCCTCAACATCAACACCCACTAAGCTTACCTCCTCCTTCGCTTCCTCCTCCTCCACATCAACACCTAGTAAGACGACCTTCTCTCCCTCCACCTCCTCCTCGTCCACATCAACACCCAGTAAGGTGTCTTCCTCCTCCTCCTCCTCCTCCTCCTCCTCCACATCAACACCCAGTAAGGTGTCCTCCTCTTCCTCCTCTTCCTACTCCTCCTCCTCCTCCCTCCTCCTCCTCCACATCAACACCCAGTAAGGTGTCTTCCTCCTCCTCCTCTTCCTCCACATCAACACACAGTAAAGTGTCTTCCTACTCCTCCTACTCCTCCTCCACATCAACACCCAGTAAGGTGTCCTCCACCTCCTCCTCCTCCTCCTCCTAATCCTCCTCCTCTTCTTCCACATCAATACCCAGTAAGGTGTCCTTCGCCTCCTCCTCCTTCTCCTCCTCCACATCAACACCCACTAAGCTTACCCCCTCTTTCGCTTCCTCCTCCTCCTCCTCCACATCAACTCCCAGTAAGACGACCTTCTCTTCCTCCACCTCCTCCTCCTCCACATCAACACCCAGCAAGGTGTCCTCCTCTTCCTCCTCCTCCTCCTCCTCCTCCACATCAACACCCAGTAAGGTGTCCTCTCTTCCTCCTCCTCCTACTCCTCCTCCTCCTCCTTCCTCCTCCTCCACATCAACACCCAGTAAGGTGTCCTCCTCCTCCTCCTCTTCCTCCTCCTCCTCCTCCACTTCAACACCCAGTAAGAAGACCTCCTCCACCTCCTCATTCTCAACATCAACACCATGTAAGGTGTCCTCCTCCTCCTCCTCCTCTTCCTCCTCCACATCAACACCCATTAAGGTATCCTCCTCCTCCTCCTCCTTCTCCACCACATCAACACCCATTAAGCTTACCTCCTCATCCTCTACATCAGCACCCAGTAAGCTTACCTTCTCCTCCTCCTCCTCCTCCTCCTCTACATCAGCCCCCAGTAAGCTTACCTCCTCCTCCTAGTCTACATCACCACCCATTATGCTTACCTCCTCTTCCTCCTCCTCATCCTCCTCCTGCTCCTCCTCCTACTCCACCTCCACCTACTCCACATCAGCACCCAGTAAGCGTATCTCCTCCTCCTCCTCCACATCAACACCCAGTAAAGTATCCTTCTTCTCCTCCTCCTCCTCC
This sequence comes from Homarus gammarus, assembly GCA_958450375.1. Classification (NCBI taxonomy): domain Eukaryota; kingdom Metazoa; phylum Arthropoda; class Malacostraca; order Decapoda; family Nephropidae; genus Homarus; species Homarus gammarus. The sequence goes on from CAUDMG010001802.1 coordinate 200,571, forward strand.
ACATCAAAACCCAGTAAGCTTACCTCCTCCTCC
>CAUDMG010001803.1:5000-22500 GCA_958450375.1 Homarus gammarus
ATAAAGACGAAAGAAAAAGAACAAAAATGAGATAAGTGTGCTGAGAATGCGTCATCGTTTTCGTAAATCCGTTTCTCCCTTACAAGAACGATGGCGTCATGTTCGTTTACACTATGGAGGCGGAGGGAGCGATCGGGTACATGAGGATCTCTCTCTCTCTCTCTCTCGGTAATCCCCACACCTTCACAATATACGTTAATACCCGCTGCTGCACTAATCACCAGGTAATTAGCCATACCAGGTAATATTGAGACACCTGGGATATTACCTTTCCATAATACCTTCCTGTCTGCCTCATTCACTCATCTCTTCAACTAATTACTCAACTAAAGGCTGGATCAACTTATTTTTACGGGGGTGGGGAGGGGGAAGGTTCTGTACTGTGAAGCGATGATTATACGTCTGGCAGTGTGTGTGTGTGTGTGTAAGTCCTTGTTTGGCTGCAGTTTCGTAGGACTAACTTAGACAAACAAGCAAACAAACAAATGAACTTATCTTCGCTTATTAAACAACTTAACAAACACACAAATAAATAAATAGATAGACAATTTCCTACTCACAACTAACACACGACAGACAAACACAGCAATGACAGAAGACACATTTAATAGCCAGTTAACGCGGCGGGGCATCAACAGTGAGAGCTATTCCTCATCCTTACTTTAATAGGAAAATCCCGTGATACAAGAGACTGCATTCATTGTCCTTAATAACAGCGTAAAATACCAGGAAAATATGACAAGATCTATGACATTAAGAAGGTAAATTATACACAGAAAACGGGTAAGATGTCTCCGTTTTCTATGATAAATTGTACAGAGAAAATGGGTAAGTTTTTTCCGTTTTCTGTGATGGAAGTTTTTGAAGGGGTAACTATAATATAAATAAGAGACTCTCTCCCTAAAAATCACCAAAGTTTTCTCGTTTTCATTATCTACACCAGATTGCTCGAGGCTTAATTTTTCCCCTGTCATCTGATTACACTTTAAAAAAAAAAAGAAAGAAATCGACAGGAAAGAAATTAAAGAAGGTATAAATGCCCAATGAGTAAGAAAGATAAGATAGAAGTTATTAATGCCCTTCCTATCTGTCAAATGAGTAAGAATGAAGTGAAAGAAGCTATAAATGCCCTCCTCCTTAAAGATGAATGAATTAAACACACACACAAATCAGTGAAATCAGTAAGAAAGAAATGAAAGAAGGAATTAATACACGCCCCTTTCCAAACCTGATGAAGTGACTCCCGCCGCCGCCCTCTTCCTTACGATGTGGCGGAGATAAAATTAAGCCGCGAAAAATCTCACATTTTATCGGTCATTTTCCATATTCTTGGTACACATTTTCCTCCGGTCTAATAGCCTCGCTGGGTCATCCATTCACACAGGGTTGCCGATTTGCATTTTAAGTTTCAAAGTTTCTGAAAAGTGGACTTGCCTTATGGTTTCACAGAGAGTCCCCGAGGTGTTGGTGGGGGGAGGGGGGCCAAGAGGTCACGGGGGAGAGGGTGGGGATAAAATTTGACTCTTGAACTTAGAAAAAAAAGGCCATTGAGAGTCTTTATTTGGTGGATTACGTTGATAGATAGACCTTGGGAAAATACTTAAATATTCGGCACATTAATAGGACGACGTGGCATCCGCTGCTGAGTCATGTTGCCATACGATGCTCACCATAATATTAGAGCCATTTGTCACGGTATAAATGACGGCAGCCAAAAGGTGATATATTTTTAATGTTTATTTTATACGTGATGGGAAATTTTCTTGTATTGTTTGTGGTTTTTCTTGAGGGGGGCAGGGGCTGTGTGTGTGTGTGTGTGTGTGTGTGTGTGTGTGTGTGTGTGTGTGTGTGTGTAATGGCTTCAAAATTCCTACCTTACCATTCAATTACCTTATAGTATCAGGTATAAAGCGCCGCCACATTTGTTTTATATATAACATTTGAGACAATTAAATAGTTTCTCTTACGTCTAATTTCTTTTGACGAAAATTACGAACCTTTGAGACTCTAACTAATCGTAACGTCAATTTCCCCTAACTAATGATGTAATAACGTAATTGACTCATTTAGTTAAGGTACAGTATATCACATATATGGGAATCAACATGGCGTCGGTATTGTACCAGGACTCTATTGCATTTTATTATCTATTATCCAGGTTAATTTACGGAGTTTCAGAGTCCGGATGGTCGATACTCTAAGGCATTAATTGGGTGATGGCAACTGGAGGGGAGTGTTGTCATAACTGTTCTCTATATTAGTAGGTTCATTTGTTATTCTATCCGTGCCTACAAGACCCACATGAGGCCTCGACGCTGTACAATGATCCTCCTCCACTGATACCAGATAAGACTGAGGTGAGAGCCCCCGTGACCCCTGACCGTGCCCCCCGTGACCCCTGACCCTGGCCACATATTCTCTGAGAGCGGCCATGAGCGTTTACACCACAAAATGCCTCACCTCCCGACCTGGTTGAAGAACCGCCAAATTGGTGGCTGACTCAACGTGGCGGAAAACCACCCGTATGTGACCTGACTGCCAGCCTTCCCGCCCTCCTGACGAGAAAATTTTTAGTTCCCGGAGGTTATATTCTTCCAGGATAAATGTTTTCTTGGTCAATGACGAGCTAAGACGACAGACGCATACCAGCGGAAGTAACCGCGGATCAAGAGGGAGGGAGACGCGAGAAGCATTGAGCGCCATCACGACCACTGGCTGATGCTCACTCGTTTCTTTATCTGAGTTTTGTTGTTTTTAATATTTCTTACTTTATATTTAACTTCCAGATTACTTAAGTCTCCGTTTATTCTCCAAATTCGAATGTTTTGTTTACTATTCGTTAATCATCATAAGTCTATATTCTGTTTATCAGTGTGAAAAATACCACGTAATTACGGATTTGCTGAAGAATCAACAAATCCTCTGAGGACTATTATCTCTGGATGTAACGGATGAAGCGAACATAAAGTTGTATTTTTTTTAACCTGATAATTATTTCCCGCATCTCTTGTGTTTTACGTCCAGCTCACACAACCTCAGCATCCATCTTGATTATATGTCTGGTAATGAAAAATAAAACCAATTAAGGATTTACTCAGAAATAACCCAAAAGTGAGACTCTCTGAGGACGATCATAGGTAACGAATGAAGCGGATCTTGAGTTAATGTTTAGTTTTCTTGACTCGGGTCGTTTTTACCCCGCCTCTTGTTAACTCCGGCTCGCGTTACAGAGTTTCTCGATACCGTAATGAAGTTATTTCTGTTATTTTTGTTGAAGCAGCTGCAGCGAATTACTGGGACGTAAATATAATAAAAATAATAATAATAATAATAATAGAGATGGTAGTTGTAGTAATTAGTACAGTGTGTGTGTGTGTGTGTGTGTGTGTGTGTGTGTGTGTGTGTTTTTCTGTCCTATATGAGTCTGTTTGTCTGTCCATCCTTATCCTAAATTAAAGACAAGAGAGAGAGAGAGAGAGAGAGAGAGAGAGAGAGAGAGAGAGAGAGAGAGAGAGAGAGGCACTAAATGAAGGAGTGAACATAGGTAGGGAGAGAGAGAGTGAGAGTGAGGGTTGGGAAGTACGCTTAGTCTGTGTCTCTCTCTCTCTCTGTCTCTCTCACATATGAAGGGACTGGAAAGAGAGGTAGGGAGAGAATGAGAGAGAGAGAGAGAGGTACACGGGGGTCGTGTCGGCTGTGACATGGTTCTAAATTATTTCCAGCCGACGGTCGGACGGAAGGCGAGGTGATGTAGGCAGCTCCGACACACGCCCGCCCGGATTAATGTTGGTGTAGCGAAGTCTTCAAAAAGATCCAACAATATTACTCGGGTTTACTAAATGATTTTTATTATTTCATAGAGCACCAGTTTATGCTTCGGTCCAACATTATTTTGCTGCGTTCCTAAATTAATTTCCGTGTATTAAAGTCTTTACAAAGATCCAGCACGATATTTTATGATTTTAATCTTTATTGAAATGTTTACGGGGTTCTAATATTATTTTCGTTGAGGATAATATTAATTCGTTGGTTATTTTAGTCTTTACAAAGTTATATATATATATGTAAAAGATTTAATTTACTTTTTCATTTTGTATTAAACCATTTACTGAGTTCCAGCAATATTCTGGTTCTTTCCTTCTTTCTTCCCCCTATCGTCAACACTATAAGTTCCAACACTATGTTAAGGGTCAATAATATCCCCTTATTTCCTAAAGTATATTAACTCTCCTAAAATCCCGATAATACAAATAAAATCCCCAAAACAAATACATATGAAGTCCTCCAAAATCCCTCAAATTATAAAATTGGGACAAACTTTAAAAACCCATAAATAAATAAATATAATAAAAACAAAACATAAACAAAAAAACCAAACAACAAAAACAAAAAACAAAATAATATAAAACAAAAACAAAACCAAGAAAACGAAAATAAAGAAAAAACACGAAACAAAAATACTCCCATGACCCGAGTTGACCTCTTGACCTGTCTTGTGACCCTCAATCTTGACCCCGAGGACTAGAATGCGTCTTGGCACACTTGTTCAGGTTATGAGACATGTTCAGGTCAAGTTTCATTAGAATGTCTTTGTTGGTACGAGACTTACTGCTTTGGGGAGGTCAAAGTTATGACCCCTTGACCTCTCGTGACCTCTGACCTTGAGCTTGACCTATGATGACCTTCAACGCTCAGTTATAGTGTATTTTGGGGAGGAAAGGTTCATACATGTACAGATGGACAGATGGACAGATAGATAGATAGATAGATAGGGACTGACAGACAGATAGACAGATAAACAGGCTGACAGGGAATGACATACAGAGAGATAGACAGAAATATAGATAGTAAAATAGACAGAAATAATGACAGTAGTACAGACAGACAGGAAACAGTCCAACTGTATATATCAGTCTTTATTATATTACCCTTTATTGTATACCATTAATTATCTCTCCCACGCCCACCACGCCTCACCCACGCCCACCACGCCTCCCCCACGCCCACCACGCCTCACCCACGCCCACTATGCCTCACCCACGCCCACCACGCCTCACCCACGCCCACCACACCTCACCCACGCCCACCACGCCTCACCCACGCCCACCACACCTCTCCCACGCCCACCACGCCTCTCCCACGCCCACCACGCCCACCACGCCTCTCCCACGCCTCACCCACGCCCACCACGCCTCACCCACGCCCACCACGCCTCTCCCACGCCCACCACGCCTCTCCCACGCCCACCGTACCTCTCCCACGCCCACCATACCTCACCCACGCCCACCATACCTCACCCACGCCCACCACGCCTCACCCACGCCCACCACGCCTCTCCCACGCCCACCACGCCTCACCCACGCCCATTTCGCCTCTATCTATCTATCTCATTTCATATCCCATCCTCAATCGTCATCTTACACAACCATTGGCTGACTTCCTGAAACATTTCCACCAATCATAAGACTTCTTACCCGAGGATGTTTATATTATCCTCCAATCATGGGCGTTCGTGCTTATGATCCAGCCAATGAGAAGGACTATCACTTTTGTTTACCTCATCATCCAATCAGAGACTTAGGTACATGTCTTCTAGGCGGGTTTCCACGGTGTTCTAGCCAATGAGAGAAGCGCTGACCATTTATTCAGGTGACACGTCCCATGTCTCGTCTTGTTTATAATTCACTTAATCCGGAGTGTTTTGAGGAGGTGAAGAAGGTGATGATGACCCTGTAGGTGAGGTGAGGTGAGGTGAAGTGAGGTGAAGTGAGGTGAGGTGAGGTGAGGTGAGGTGAGATGAGGTGAGGTGAGGTGAGGTGAAGTGAGGTGAGGTGAGGTGAGGTGAGGTGAGGTGAGGTGAGGTGAGGTGAGGTGAGGTGAGGTGAGGTAAGGTGAGGTAAGATGAGGTGAGGTGAGGTGAGGTGAGGTGAGGTAAGGTGAGGTGAGGTGAGGTGAGGTGAGGTGAGGTGAGGTGAGGTGAGGTGAGGTGAGGTGAGGTGAGGTAAGGTGAGGTAAGATGAGGTGAGGTGAGGTGAGGTGAGGTGAGGTGAGGTGAGGTAAAATGTTGTTGGTACGTCTCTCTCTCTCTCTCTCTCTCTCTCTCTCTCCTCTTAACCTGTTCTTGTTCTCTTCTCTTTTTCTATTGTTTTTCTCTTCTTTTTTTTCTGTGTGGTCAACCTCCTTTCCTCCATCCCCACCATTCCTCCTCCAACCATTTAATTCACACTTCCATCTCCTTCCCTCACCTCTCACCCCCCTCCCTCCCCCTCCTTCCCTCACCTCTCACCCCTACCCCTCCTTCCCTCACCTCTCACCCCTCCCTCACCCCTCCCTCTCCCTCCCTCACCTCTCACCCCTCCCTCCCTCACCTCTCACCCCTCCCTCCCTCACCTCTCACCCCTCCCTCACCCCTCCCTCTCCCTCCCTCACCTCTCACCCCTCCCTCCCTCACCTCTCACCCCTCCCTCCCTCACCTCTCACCCCTCCCTCCCTCACCTCTCACCCCTCACTCCTACATATCGTGGCTCATGTTGCTCACATTAACAAGGTCTTGTAATCAACTCCTCACTTACTGTACTAGACTGCTATTGTTTACTTGTTTACGTTGGTTGTTTGTTGGTATTTGTTGTTTACTTTTCCTGTTTTTTGTTGTTGTTTAGTGTTGTTACCTTTGTTGTTATTATTGTTTACTCTTGTTGTTTATTATTTGTAATGTAGTTAAACGTGGGTTGATGTGACCGTAGAGTTTATTGTTAATTTATTTCATATTTACAGTGAGTGTGGATGGGTGGAGGGTGCGGGGGTGTGGGTCTGGGGGTTGTCGAAGGGTGTTGGAGGAGTGTTGGAGGGTGTTGGAGGAGTGTTGGAGGGTGTTGGAGGAGTGTTGGAGGGTGTTGGGGGAGTGTTGGAGGGTGTTGGGGGAGTGTTGGAGGCTGTTGGGTGAGTGTTGGAGGCTGTTGGGTGAGTGTTGGAGGCTGTTGGGTGAGTGTTGGAGGGTGTTGGAGTGTATTGGGAAGTTCTAAAACACCGAACTAACGAATCAAACAAAGAAACAAACAGAAACAAAATCCCTAACGTAAGAAACATCCTTGTCTACACGCATTCTCTCTCTGTTTACATGCTACTGTTTACACAACCACCAACAGATCCTCCAGTTTCCAGATTCCTCCGCTACAACGCTCGTCCGACAGATGGCAGCACATTAACCTAACCTAACCGAACCTAACCGCACCTAACCTAACCTAACCTAACCTAACCGCACCTAACCTAACCTACCCTAGCCTAACCTACCCTAACCTAACCTAACCTAACCTAACTTAAAGTATTACCAGCTTGTACTTTTGTGTTGCTATATACAAACGGGAGGGAGGTTGTGTTGGTTTGTGTACAGTGGAGTGGTGTGGAGTAGAGTGGATTAATGTGGATTAAACTGGAGTGGAATAGAATGGCGTGGTGTGGAGTAGAGTGAAGTTGAATGGTGTACTGTTAAGTTGAGTGGAATGGGATGGAGTTATATGGAGTATGGTGGACCAGTGTGAAGTAAGGTGGAATGCAATGGAATGGAATAGTCATCTCATTCATGTTGGGGAGTGTTAGAGGGAGGGAGGGGGGAGGGAGGGACGGAGTGAGTGAGGGAGGGGGGGGGGAAAGAGGGAGGGAGCCAGCCAGCCAGCCAGCAGACGTCTCAACTTAATATGCAAATTAGACAGTCAGGTATAGAGATTAAGGACTGGCTGGGGATAATTTGTATACAAACTGGTGACACGAGAGTAAATGTTGTGTTCTTATCTCCTCCTCTTTCTTATTTTACTTTACTCACCATATTCTATTCCCTTCGTTTATCCACCCTTTTCCATTCCCTTCATTTATCCACCCGTTCATTCCCTTCATTTATTCACAATTTTCCATTCCCTTCATTTATTCACCATTTTCCATTCCCTTCGTTTATTCACCATTTTCCATTTCCCTTCATTTTTTCCTTAATTCAACCCTTTTTACTTTCCCTCTCTTTAATTAGCTTTCATTATCTTTTTTCAATCCAACATAAAATAGGGAACTGATAAAGACAAGAATTAATTCGTTTATGGAGAAAAATATGAGTTTAAGACATTGGTGGAAACACAAAACACTCATTAAATAACACTACTACAACACCTACAACACACTACAACACCAACACCACACCAACACCAACACCACACAACACCACACAACACCACACAACACCACACCACACGTCCCTGGGTAATCACAACATTTACAAACATTGCTTTAGGTCAACAATGGTACACGTCACTCCCCTAACAACACAACACTGAGTAATTCTTCACTAAATGATGCCATACTGCCTTAACTACTGTCATAATCTAGTTAATTAGCCATACAATTAGGTTATGTTAATGATTCTGACTATAGTCCATATTTGGGTGTTGAATCTGTTTACCTCTGTTGTTTGGTGTTGTTTACCTCTGTTGTTTGGTGTTGTTTACTCTTGTTGTTTATTGTTGTTGTTTATTGATGTTGTTTACGTTGTTGTTTACTCTTGTTGTTTATTGTTAGTGTTTTCTTTTGTTGCTTACGTTTGTTGTGGTGACGTCATTCATTGTAGCGTCTGTAATGTAGTTAAACGTGGGTTGAATTTACCGTAGAGTTTATTGTTAATTTGATTGCATTTATACAGTGAGTGGGTACGGTGTGGGTGGTGTGAGTGGTGTGGGTGGTGTGGGTGGTGTGTGATGAAGGGGATGAGTGGAATGTTAGGGGTAAGAGTGGGATGAGTGGGGTGAGTGGGAGTGTTGAGGTGTGTTGTGTTTCTCTCTTCCTCCTTTTCTCCCTCACTGTCCTCTTCCTTCTCTCTCTCCCCCATTTCCCTCCTCTCCTCCCTCCTTTACCACCCCCCCCCCAGTGAAACCATTACCCCTTAGAGTACCCATTGAAGAGGGGGAGGAGGAAGGACAGAAGCGTGGAGAGGAGAGAGAGAGAGAGTGAGAGAGCCAGTGAGAGAGCCAGGGAGGGAGGGAGGGAGCGGCCGAAGGAGGGAGAGAGGGAACAGACCTTTACACCCTCCTTCGCCTCCTCGTCCTTGAGAATATTTCGTGAAGGAAATTATCAGAATCTGGCTAAAGAAAGAAGTGAAAAATGAACGCCATCCTCCCGGCCCCTGTAGCTACAAAGGCCTTGCTGATGGATGACTGGCCGTTCCGTTTTCTTTGGCGGTGATGGTGTGAGAGGGGGTACTGCACTAGCCTGGATCACCCATGTATTATGTCGAATCCCGGGGTGCTTGAACGACGTGTTATACCCGCTGCTGAGAGGTGAAGTGAGAGGTGAGGGGGAAGAGGTGAGGGGAGGGGGGAGGGGGAAGAGGTAGGGGGAGGGGGGGGGAGGATGGTTTGAGTGAGAAATTAACGTGGATTGGGTCTCATGTGTGATTAAATAGCAAGGGGAATTAGTTAGTTAGGGTGATTAAATAGAGATGGTTAGTAAGGGGAGGAAGATGTGGATGACTGGTTCTATAGATGTGGGATAGGGAGGGAGGGGCGGTGGGATAGGGAGGGAGGGGCGGTGGGATGGAGGAGAGGGGGGTGAGAGGGAGGAGAGGGGAGGTGGGTGGGATGGACGGGGGGGGGGGCGGTGAGCGGTGGGATGGAAGAGATGGAGGGTCGGGATGGAGGGTCGGGATGGAGGGTCGGGATGGAGGGTTAGGATGGAGTGTTCTACCCGAAGTAAAGGTGAGAAGGAAGGATTTATAGTCGCCTGAGAGATGGATTGAGAGATCGACAGCGAGAGATGAATGATAAGAGAGAGACGCCCTGATGAAAGTGGGAGTGAGAGAACAACATAGAGGGTAGACGAGGGAGAGTAGACGAGGGAGAGTAGACGAGGGAGAGTAGACGAGGAGGGAGAGTAAACGAGGAGGGAGAGTAGACGAGGGAGAGTAGACGAGGAGGGAGAGTAGACGAGGAGGGAGAGTAGACGAGGAGGGAGAGTAGACGAGGGAGAGTAGACGAGGGAGAGTAGACGAGGGAGAGTAGACGAGGAGGGAGAGTAGACGAGGGAGAGTAAACGAGGAGGGAGAGTAGACGAGGGAGAGTAGACGAGGAGGGAGGATAGACGAGGGAGAGTAGACGAGGAGGAAGGGTGGATGGCAGAAAGTAGACGAGGAGGGAGAGTAGACGAGGGAGAGTAGACGAGGAGGGAGAGTAGACGAGGAGGGAGAGTAGACGAGGAGGGAGAGTAGACGAGGAGGGAGAGTAGACGAGGAGGGAGAGTAGACGAGGGAGAGTAGACGAGGGAGAGTAGACGAGGAGGGAGAGTAGACGAGGGAGAGTAGACGAGGAGGGAGAGTAGACGAGGGAGAGTAAACGAGGAGGGAGAGTAGACGAGGGAGAGTAGACGAGGAGGGAGGATAGACGAGGGAGAGTAGACGAGGAGGAAGGGTGGATGGCAGAGAGTAGACGAGGAGGGAGAGTAGACGAGGGAGAGTAGACGAGGAGGGAGAGTAGACGAGGAGGGAGAGTAGACGAGGAGGGAGGATAGACGAGGGAAGGTGGATGAAGAGGGAGGATAGACGAACTAACTCCAGGAATCAAACAACAGCGACAAACAAACAAACAAACAAACCTCGCGACAGAACTAAGATAAACGACACACTCGCCCTTAAGCGACTTATAACGACCCAAGGACAACGACGACGACGACGACGACACATTAAGTGCTATAGAAGTTTGTGAAGAGAGGAAGGTCCATAACTGACCAATGAGAGGCGGGGATGGCCACGTAATTGACCAATGAGAGGCGGGGATGGCCACGTCGTTGACCAATGAGAGGCGGTGATGACCACGTCCAGTGCAAACTACCCCACAGGGCCAGGATGAAGCCAAATACAAACACAAATTAACAAAACTGTGTGATGAAGGTGTGTGGGGGGAGGGGGGAGGAGGAGGGGAAGAAGGAGGAGGAGGAAACGTACACCCAGCCTCCACCCCTTACACCCAGCCTCCACCCCTTACACCCAGCCTCCACCCCTTACACCCAGCCTCCACCCCTTACACCCAACCAAGTCATTGAATAAACTCTCCCATAAACTATCAATTATAACCGAACCATTATACATTATTGTTTGGCAGTAATTTCCAAACTTTCTTCCCTCTCCTGCGTGAAGTTTCCTCCCGTGCCCTCACCTCAAGTTCTTCACAGCAATATAAATCACTACCAAGGGAAGAATAACACAGGGAAGAGGGAGGAATAGAAGGGTTATGCCTCGAGTAGGGGAAGAAGACGGTCATTACTCAGCTGACATCACCACCAAAACAAAAACAAACATCAGCTGATATGTCTGACATGTTTTGACGTGTTGGTGGACTCTCTCTCTCTCTCTCTCTCTCTCTCTCTCTCTCTCTCTCTCTCTCTCTCTCTCTCTCTCTCTCTCTCATTCTATCTTATTTCTTATTACCTTGTGTGTGTGTGTAGGTTAGGTTAGGTTAGGTTACTCAATTACACCATCCATCAATATGTCTCTCATCACTGCAGGTATAACTCACCTGTATAAACAACCCCCCTCCTCCTACCTCCTCCTCCTCCTACCTCCTCCTCCTCCTCCTCCTCCTCCTCCTCCTCCTTCCTCCTCCTCCTCTTCACACATTCGACTCAATTTTACGCCAGACTGAAGCGACATCGACCAACAAAATATTCGAAACGATTTCTACGGATAACCAATTGAAACTTTTCTGAGCTTTAGAATAAACTTTGGCCATAAAGAGAAAGGAAGGGATGTGTGGAAGGGGCGAGGCTGGCCGACCTCCCCTCACACAGACCTCGGGATGTTCCAACAAAGTGTACTCGACCTTTTGTTCATTATAGAGAGGTGGCGGTCTTTTAAAGGGATCATGACGATAATGACAACAAATAAATAAAAATAAATAAAAACTATTAATTTTATTTGTAATTTTGTCTATGTTTTTATAATGAAGAAAAGGAAAAACGAATAATTTCTTTGTAATTTTGTTTATTATGTTATAAATATTTATGAAAAAATAATTCTCATAGTTTTGTTATAATTTTAATAATAATGTTACGAATACATACTGTACATAAAAGAGGCTAAACAATTCGATAATAATTCTTTCTAATTCTAACGTTACAATTATCTTTAAAAACTAATTACAATTTATTTTCTCTTAACTCTGAGAACAATATTGCGAATCCTTTACGATAATCTTATCTTATTAACATTTTTCTACTGAGAATTAACACAAATTTTCATCCTAGCTAATGAATCACACACACACACACACACATATATATATATATAAACTTCTCATTTATTCCTTCATGTTTCCAAAAGATTCGTTTATATATGGCACGAATTATACAGCCATTGGTGAACGAAATTATAAAGTCTCTCTTTCTTTTATCGTGTGTTCCTAGATTCTCACCATAATAACCAAAGACTCCATAAAGCCTGACAACAAGAGAAAATAAGTTCCAATAATTCTTAATCCTCACCGTAATAACTAAAGACTTCTTAAAGCCTGACAACAACACGCAGGAGGAGAAGAGTTCCAATATTGGACTCTCACCAGCCAACACAAATATGGTCCAGCATCTACGCGCGTAAATTCTCCCAACGTAATGTATTTTTAATCTAATTTTGAATCTTCCTTCCTCTCTCTCCAGTCCTGTGATATTCCTCTGTCGGGTCTTATTGCCAATATATTCAGGGATCTATGGAGAAAAAGGAACCATACCTGGGCCAAGATTCTCAAAGGATCTTACGGTAAATTTCTTGTCTTGCTGAGGATACGAGGATTTAATTTAAGGATATTACGTACGCTACGACACAAGGAGGCTGGGGAGGGGTGGAGATGGGGGTGGGGGGGGGGAGTTGGAGGGATAGTGGGTATAGAGAGGAGGGAGGGGTCATTGAGAGAGGGGGATGGGGCAGGGGATATAGAGTAAGGGGGGAAGGGCAGGGCGTGAGAGAGGAGGGGTGAGGGAGAGAAGTCATTAAGGTTCTGCTATTAAACCTAACACAACACTAAACTGATCTCCGCCTAACACACATTTCTCTTCACAAACAAAAACACACAAATAAAATAAAAACTTCCACCTCTAAGTTTAATATATCGAAATATATCCCACCAAGATGGCCGCCGATAACATCAAATGAGGCCTTATAAACACAAAATTATTCTCAACTATAAAATAATCATATAAGAAAATCATATAAACATTCCCGCTATCATTAATGTGTTATATAATGTTTGATATATTTACTGACGAATATAACGAGATTCAAATGATGGTATTTTAATTTAATTTTTTTTAGTGTAAGTCAAATGAGAACCTAATCCCGTGTGTCTTGGAGCAGGTAATGTCTTTAAACACTACTTAACTCAGATACTTTCCCTATTTAGTATTGTAAAGAACATAACACATACCATTTTAATCCATAACGACTCATTAACGACCACCACAAAAAATAGCCAAATGGATGAAGGAAATAAACCAAAAATTAAAAGCAGTAATTTCTCTCCGCCATTCCTTTGTTTACCCAGTCAGCCAATGGGTATTATTCAGGGATAATTTGTGAATGTGTTTTTTTATGACATATTGCACCTTTTTTTTTATACATTTATTTATTCATTTTTTTAATCCAAACAATGTTGAAATATGACCCCAGCGAGGGTTATCATTCATATGTATTGTGTATTGGTGTAAAAGGTTGAATTATAACTTTTGTGAATGTTGTACGAGCAGGTATAGTGTGTGGTGACGTGTTATTATGGTTAGTAGTAGTATTTTATTGTTGTTGTTGTTATCATTATTATTATTACTATTGTTTTTGTTGCTCTTGTTACATTTTTATCATGAAAATACAACTTTAATCATCAATGGAGAGAGAGAGAGAGAGAGAGAGAGAGAGAGAGAGAGAGAGAGAGAGAGAGAGAGAGAGAGAGACAGGTCCCGCTAAACAAGAGTTGTAGCACAAAAACGCTACACAATTTAGCGTCGCTGTTCAACATGACATAATTCACAGAAATAAATTCGCTAAAATCAGTGAAAATGTTTGAAGGTAATCTGGTGAGGTAATTCTCCTAGTTCAGCACAAACTGCTCGCTTGTTACGCTAAGTAGGCCGTGAAAAGAGCTAAAAACTAGCATAAAAGAGCTTAAAACTAGCACTGTGTTACTCCCCTTCTCGTACTGTTCCCCTCCCCTCTCCCCTTCCTACTTCTCTACCCCTCCTGTCCCTTTCTCTTTTCCTCTTTCAACCTCCCCCCTTCCCCCTCTCTCCCCCGCCTCCCTCCCCTCCTCCCCCTCCTCCTCTTCCTCCTTCCTCTCATGGTCAGGTCCACTTTCATGACAAGAAAAAGTGTCGTAGTTAACGCACGTAGTACAAACACTACCCAATTAAACAACGTCTTAAACCATGGCCTTAAAACCCATTAAATAACTCCCTTACATCCTTTTAAATCACTGTGTGTGTGTGTGTGTGTGTGTGTGTGTGTGTGTGTGTGTGTGTGTGTGTGTGTGTGTGTGTGTGTGTGTGTGTGTGTGTGCTACTCCCAGGTTATCAATAATTACTACAACTGATAATAATATATAATGAACTACGCTCCCCAGTTTTAATAAATTAACTAAACTCTATTATTTAAAAACATATACTAATACTAATAATGACTTTATTAATAAGTCAAACACTGAACGAAATTTGTAATAAAAATTAGTAATTAAATCTATAAAAAATAATTATCATAAAAATGTCAAAATCATTAAGTAAAGAAGTTAAAAAAGTAAAATTAGACCAAAATCTAAAAAAAAGAAAAAACCTACAGAATAAATTTCACAAAAAGTCACCATAAAATTGCAAGGTAAAAAGTGTGCAAAAATTCCATGACTTCTAAAAATACTCAGGAAGAGAGGGGTGAGGGGGTGGGGGTGGGGAGGGGGGTGAGGGGAGGGGGGGGGGTGGGGAGGGGGGTGGGGAGGGGGGTAAGGGGAGGGTGGGGGGGGAGGGGGTGGGGAGGGGGTGAGGGGAGGATGTTGGGGGTGGGGAGGGGGTGAGGGGAGGGGGGTAAGGGTACGGGGCGGGGAGGGGGGTGAGGGGGGTGGGGGGGGGGGTGGGGGAGGGGGGTGGGGGGAGGGGGGTGAGGGGAGGGGGTGGGGTGGGGAGGGGGTGGGGGGAGGGGAGTTGGGGGTGTTAAGTGAGGGGCTAAAAACTGGTAAACTAATGAACGGCAGCTGTTTGGCGGTGGTTGGCGCGATAACTCACTCTAACGACCAATTACCGCGAGGAATGGTCATTGGCGCTCTCTGTATTGTGAGTAAACAGCCAGTGGGTCCTGATTGGCCTCTCCTACACCCCAAAAATCCTCCCCATATCCTCCCCCTTCCCCTATCTGCCCCCTCTACCTCCCCACACCCCACGCCCTCTTTTCCCTACCTGTCCCCTCCCCTCCCCACACCTTATGTTTCCCTCCCCTCCTTTCTCCCCTCTATCCCCCTCCCTCTCACCCATCTCTTCCTCTCCCCTCCCTCCCCATACAGGCTATAGCCATATCATAGCTTGTTAATGACAGCTAAACGGACCTTCTACCCTCCCCCTAACCACCTCTCCTCCTCCCTTCCCTCCCTCTCCCTTCATCCTCCCTGTCCTCCCCCCTCCACCTCTCCTCCCACTCCCATCCCCCTCCTATTCCTCCTCCCACACGTCCTCCCTCTCCTCCTCCCCCCTACCTTGGAGCTCTTCCCGTAACATCACTATTAATGAAAGACGGACAGACAGGCTCTCTCTCTCTCTCTCTCTCTCTCTCTCTCTCTCTCTCTCTCTCTCTCTCTCTCTCTCATTGGTTCCCTTTCCTCACCTTTCTTTCCTTCCCTTCCCCTCCATCACCCCTCCCTCCCCCCTCACCCCCATCACCCCCCCCCCCACCAAGCTTTACTGTCATCATAAGGTTGTTAATGAAGGCTGGCAAGAGGTAAGGGGGAGGGAAGAAGGGGGGAGGGGTAGGAGGGGACAGGGAGCAGGGGGAGAGAGGGAGGGGGGGGGGGAATAAGCCCTGCAGAATGACCGGTCAGAACCAAGACGGGAGAATTGGATGGGCAAAAGATGGGCCATTTTAGCCCATCTCTTTCCAGGCCTTAAGATGATGGGGGAGGGGGAGGTGGAGGAGGGGAGGAGGTGGTGGAGGGGAGAAGGAGGAGGAGGTGGTGGAGGAGGAGGAGGAGGAGGAGGAGGAGGAGGAGAGGAGAAGGAGAAGGAGAAGGAGGAGGAGGAGGAGGAGGATGGAGGAAGGAGAGTGGGAGGAGGTGTAGGAAGAGAGAACGAAAAACGATAAGGATAAGAGAGAGAGAGAGAGAGAGAGAGAGAGAGAGAGAGAGAGAGAGAGAGAGAGAGAGAGAGAGAGAGAGAGAGAGAGAGAGACCCCTAATGGCCGCGTCTCGGTACTAAATGAGCCAAAATTTGATCCATAATGATTCACATTTATTGTCCTATTTTTTTTCTTCTTACTTCGTTTATAATTTCGTCGATAAATCTTACCTACGTTTGTGGAAGAAGAAGAAGAAGAAGAAGAAGAAGAAGAAGAAGAAGAAGAAGAAGAAGACCAAATCTATAATAAAGTTAGAGAAAGGCGAGGAGGAGAAAGGATAAAAAAGAGATGGGAATTACTCAGAAAGTGGCGGTAAAGTCTAACTCGAGACACTTACTGGATCCACCACATTTTGGGATATTTTGTCGGCAGATCCGCACACTTGGCCCGAATTGGTTATTGGAGAGAGAGAGAGAGAGAGAGAGAGAGAGAGAGAGAGAGAGAGAGAGAGAGAGAGAGAGAGAGAGAGAATATCAAAATAAACATTCACTGTTCACTCAACCCGCAAAATGAAGAAGAGAAAAAATATTGGAACGCCTTCGGGTGCCGCTGCTGCCTTCACCTCAGCAACAAACCACCAGATTTATTCCTTATTCACCACAATGACTAAATCTTATTAAAACACAAAAAAGATAATAAATAAACAACCCCGGATTTTTCGGATTTTTCGGATCTTTAAAAACATATGAAGTTCGGATAAACTTTAATGTAGGTGACAGTTCCGTTGTAATGACTTGGTGAAGAGGAAAAAAAGTTCTGATAAACGGGGGAAGAGAGGGAGAGGGATAACTAAAGAAGAAGAAGAAGAAGAAGAAGAATAAGAAGAGTAAATTAGAGAGCGGCCACAGATAAAACAAAGAATAATTAAAGCAAATGAGAGAGAGAGAGAGAGAGAGAGAGAGAGAGAGAGAGAGAGAGAGAGAGAGAGACCTGAGGTGTTAAGATATACAGAGAAGTAAGGAATTAAAAGTGATAGAAGATATATGAGAGAGAGAGAGAGGGAACGAACAGGGGTGAAAGGAAGGGAGTGAGAGTGAGATGGAAAAGATAGCGAGGGAGAATGGTGATGAGAGGGAGAGAGGGAGAGGGAGAGAGGTATGTTGGTAAGAGGAGTAGAGCGTAAAA
>CAUDMG010001803.1:30000-70460 GCA_958450375.1 Homarus gammarus
CTTCTTCCATCAATCATCACTTAATCCCTTCTTCTTCTTTACTTGTATAACTTAACCTAACCTAACCTAGCCTAACCTAACCTAGATAGACAGACAGACAGATAGACAGATAGAGGGATAGATAGATAGATAATTAGATAGATAGAGTTAGACAAAAAATCATCGTCTTCCCAAAAAAAAAACAAATTTCGTCTCCAATTTCCGTGTCGACCAAAACAACGACACAAAACATATTAAATAAATGAGAGAGAGAGAGAGAGAGAGAGAGAGAGAGAGAGAGAGAGAGAGAGAGAGAGATTTAATTTCGTTTCTCATTGTTTTTTCATCCACACATTCAAGTCTCTGTGGAATATGGTCGCTATTTTACCATTTTCTTACAGTTTAAATCGTCTCTCTCTCTCTCTCTCTCTCTCTCTCTCTCTCTCTCTCTCTCTCTCAGTTAAGGGAGATAATTCTTAACCTGAGAGACTTTGAGATTCTGTTCACTCCGCCAACTGGTGAGTCTCACAGTGTTGCCACATTACCAGTGTTGGCCCCGGGCAGTGTTGCCATATTTTGCTGGTGTAGGTTCAGTATTTTGGTTATGCTGTTACGTGATTGGTTGGGATATCTACAAGCCAGGAGGTGCTCTTACGTGATTGGTCGGGATATCTACAAGCCAGGTGGTGCTCTTATGTGATTGGTCAGAGCGGGTAGATATTTTGGTAGTTTTGTTATGTGATTGGCTAGAATATCTACAAGAGTGATTGTGTTGTCATATGATTGGTTGAGATCTCAGTGGCCCTGGGAATACTGTCTTGTCATTGGTCAAGATATCAGTGATCCTAGTGGTGTTGCCATATATGTGGTTGAGAGAAACTCCAGTGTTGCCATATACGTGTGTGAGAGATATTCTAGTGTTGCCACATGACTGGTTGAGATATTAAGCCCCCACCTGGGACGGCTGCCACTGAAAGAGAGCTTTTACGGTGATTAAAAGTGACGAGAGCTTAACCTTGTCCTCTTGTTAAACCCGACGGGGAAAAATACGATAGTTGGCAACACTGACAGACCTTCATAAAAAACGGGAATCTGTGTTTACTTTTGTTTATGTTCTCTCTTGTGTGTCTGTGTGTGTCTGTGTCTGTCTGTGTCTGTGTGTGTCTGTGTCTGTGTGTGTCTGTGTGTGTCTGTGTCTGTCCGTGTCTGTGTGTGTCTGTGTCTGTCCGTGTCTGTGTTTGTCTGTCTGTGTGTGTGTGTGTGTGTGTGTGTACCGATTATAAGACCACGTGACAATCCCTCTATTAATACGACCATGTGTCAACACCCCGTTAGTATGAACACATGTCAAGAGCCCCCGTTAGTATGACCACGTGGCAGAAACCAATCATAACTTTAAATTGAGAGACAAAGAGAAAAAGAAGAGGGAGAAGGAAGTATTGTGGTGAGAGGGGTGAGAGGGGTGAGGGGATGAGAGGGGTGAGGAGAGAGAGAGAGAGAGTGTGTGTGTGTGAATATGTGTAAATGTAAGAAGACTAAAAATGATGAAGAGTGAGAGGGAGTGAGTGGGAGTGAGAGGGCGTGAGAGGTGTATACCATCAACACAGACACACCCCACAACTGGATAACACCTCACAAACAATGTTAGCGAGGCGCGCGCCCCCACCAAACATGACGGCCAAACTGACAACTAACAAATGACCGTCTACATCCAACGCTCTCTCAAAAACGCCTCTGGATACTTGCGGATTAATAAAAAAACGCCTCTGGATTAGTCCGGATTACTGTACAATTAATAAGGATTGTTTTAGTTTGTCATCGTTTGTGTAAATTATTATTATTTCTTTTCCCTCCCCCTTCTCTCCCCCTTCCCTACCCCTTCTCTCCCCCTTTCCCCTTCTCTCCCCCTCCTCCTCGACCTTATCCAACTCCGTGTCATAAACCCGGGTTGCTAGACGTCATCAGTACGGGTTATAAAGTAGCCTTACTACACTTCCTACACCTTAATCACCCTGTTATGACGCCCTGACGGTAGTTACGTAGTTAGCAACCTTAACTGTCTTTCATAGTCAAATTGGATGTTAGTTTCTTATATGGATAGTTAATTGGGTAGTTAGATATATCTGGGTAGTTACGTAGTTGGATAGTTAATTACTTAGTTTATACGTAGTTTAATGTGTAATTATATGTGTAATTTTATGATAATTTTGTCATATAAAAATAATTGAACGCCTGTGTTTTGGTGACCGAGGCCTGTGATTGGTGGAGCCGCCGACCACTCACACTCAATCACCCGCACTGTCTCAAGGAGTCAGATAGCCAATCAGCGTTAAGGAAATGCAGCAGCCAATAATTCTTCAAGTAAGGGAGACCCAGAGAACCAATCAGCGGTAGAGAAAATGTCTGAGCTAATAAATTCACCAATGAGAGGAGAGCACCGCCGACCAATCAGGGTTAGGAAGAATATAAGCCAATCATCATTCAGGCTAGGATAATAAGGACAGCCAATAAGAATAGAGGATAAGCCGGGATAAACATTACTCGGGATTACATTGGTTAAGACGACGTGTGAGGCAACATAAGTACTTGCTGTAGAGGACTGAGGTTCTTAATGTTTCAAAGATAAAATTATTAATATTGTCAAAGTTTATTAAAAAATTTTGATGGGCATTTAAGAAAATAATTAAAGTTGGGTAAAAATTTATGTTTCTTAGTCATTAATTTATTATTATAATTATTATTGTGTTTTAAATGACAATTATTTTACGTAAAGTCTAATGAAGTAAATTTAAAAGGAAGGGAAGAGGAGGAGGAGGAGGGTGAGAGAGAGGGAGGGAAGGGAGAAAGAGTGGAGGGAGAGAGGGAGAAGGGAGGAAGTGGAGGCAGGGGAAGGAGGAAGGGAGGGAAGGAGTTAGGTGGAGGGAGAGAGGGGGAAGGGAGGAAGTGGAGGCAGGGGAAGGAGGGAGGGAGGGGAGAAAGAGTGGAGGGAAAGAGGGGGAAGGGAGGAAGTGGAGGCAGGGGAAGGAGGGAGGGAGGGGAGAAAGAGTGGAGGGAGAGAGGGGGAAGGGAGGAAGTGGAGGCAGGGGAAGGAGGAAGGGAGGGAAGGGGTTAGGTGGAGGGAGAGAGGGGGAAGGGAGGAAGTGGAGGCAGGGGAAGGAGGGAGGGAGGGAAGGGGTTAGGTGGAGGGAAGTGGATGATTTCTAACTTGGTGCCAAATTCAACGGTCACTGCTTTAACGTGGATAGCCAATCAGCGACGAGGAAGAATTTAAATTTGGCGCCAAGATTAACGGTCGCTGTCGTAACGTCGTCACGGGTACCTGGCGGGGGGAGGGGGGGGGGTAGTAGGGGTTGAGGGTAGAGGGTAGGGGGTGGAGGGTAGGAGGGTCGCTCAAGAGGTGGTTTAGTAGGTCGTAGGGGCGTAAATGGCTGCTATATTAAACAGATATCGCCCTTAACGACCAGCCAAAGAACGCTTGAAATGGCCATCTTTTTCTTTTTTCTTTTTTTTTGGCGGGAAAAGTACTGATAATAGACGTGTTTTTGGCGGGAAAAGTACTGATAATAGACGTGTTTTGGCGGGAAAAGTACTGATAATAGACGTGTTTTGGCGGGAAAAGTACTGATAATAGACGTGTTTTGGCGGGAAAAGTACTGATAATAGACGTGTTTTGGCGGGAAAAGTACGTCTAAGAGTTATGTCATTTTAATAAACTAATAAATAATTAATATGTGGTTGAGAAGAGCGAGTCTTATCATACGGGCTAACGAAGGTTCAGCTGAGAGGCTAATGGTGTGACGTCATGCAGTAATGGCGCCAAACACCGAACTCCGGAACTAAACATCACCTCCCCCCCTCCCATCTACCCCCCATCACCCCCCTCAATGTCTCCATCACCCCCACTCCCCCACCCCATCGCCCCCACCACTCCCCCCCTCCCATCTACCCCCCATCACCCCCCTCAATCTCTCCATCACCCCCACTCCCCCACCCCATCGCCCCCACCACTCCCCCACCCCATCGCCCCCACCACTCCCCCCCTCCCATCTACCCCCCATCACCCCCCTCAATCTCTCCATCACCCCCACTCCCCCACCCCATCGCCCCCACCACTCCCCCCCTCCCATCTACCCCCCATCACCACCACTCCCCCACCCCATCGCCCCCACCACTCCCCACCACCCATTACCACGTCTCCCACTCCCCCCTTACTCCATTTGTGGGGGGGGGGGGGTTACAGGAGTGGTCTAGCGGAGTCATTTACATATTTCACTTTGTGGTTCACAACATAAAGGAGCGACCCTAAAGTGGCAAGGAAAAAAAGTTAGTTGTATGTTGGCGCCTTGGAGTCCCACACACACACACACACACACAAGAAGAGAGATCCTGAAAGATACAAATTAAATAATATCTGGTCGTCTCACACTACAATGTCTTCCAACACGCTTTCTGATGGTTAAGTTCTTGCAGCCATTACCAGATGTTATGTATCTGATGGTCAACAGATGGCGCTGGTCAGGCTCGCTCCTCGCCGCTTATACCGATAGTCTTTTTTTTTTTGTAGAATCTCATCTATTGTGTTATATTCTCAACAGATGGCGTGAAGAGTTACGTAAATAAACGGGAATAGACAGACAAACAGACAGGACCGGTGAGGTAATAATAATACGAAAATAAAAAAACACTGAAGCCGCTGTTCATTTTTCGTCACTTCCAGACCTTGTGTTTATTCAAGTGACCGACAGATGGCGTTAGTGAGATGTAAACACAGACCTTTATACTAGTGGTTGGTTAACATCCTTCTCTCCACGGTTCCCTCCCACCCTTTCCTCCCTCCCTTCTCTCCACGGTTCCCTCCCACCCTTTCCTCCCTCCCTTCTCTCCACGGCTCCCTCCCACCCTTTCCTCCCTCCCCTTCTTCTACGGCTCCCCCCTAACCCTTCCCTACCTCTCTCCACGGCTCCCTCCCTCCCTCCCTCTCTCCACTCTACCGATAGACAGAGTGCCTCAAAATTCCCTCTTGACACGCACTTCGACCCTCAGCTGTTTTCCCTCCCTCTTCCTGCCTTCCTCCTCCTCGCTCATCTCCTCCCCCTATCTCTATCCTCTCCTTCCCCTTCTCCCAGCCTCCTCCTTCTTTCTCCCAACCCCATCCTCCTCACCCGTGCCCCCCCTCTTCCTCCTCCTCACCCCCTCCTCCCCCCACCACCACCAACACTTCCTCCCGTACCTTACTCCTCACCCCCTCACCCCCCTCTTCCTCCTCCTCACCCCCTGACCCCCCTCTTCACTCCTCCTGACCCCCTCCTCCCCCCCACCACCAACACTTCCTCCCGTACCTTACTCCTGACCCCCTCACCCCCCCTCTTCCTCCTCCTCACCCTCTCCTCCCCCCACCACCACCAACACTTCCTTCCTCCCGTACCTTACTCCAACACTTCCTCCCGTACCTTACTCCTCACCCCCTGACCCTCCCTCTTCCTCCTCCTCACCCTCTCCTCCCCCCCCCACCACCAACACTTCCTCCCGTACCTTACTCCTCACCCCCTCCTCCCCCCCCCACCACCAACACTTCCTCCCCACCTTACTCCTGACCCCCCTCACCCCCCTCTTCCTCCTCCTCACCCCCCTCACCCCCCCCCCCACCAACACGTCCGCCCGTACCTTACTCCTCACCCCCTCCTCCCCCCCCACCACCAACACTTCCTCCCGCACCTAACTCCTCACCCCCTCCTCCCCCCCCCACCACCAACACTTCCTCCCGCACCTTACTCCTCACCCCCTCCTCCCCCCCCCACCACCACACTTCCTCCCGCACCTTACTCCTCACCCCCTCCTCCCCCCCCACCACCAACACTTCCTCCCGCACCTAACTCCTGACCCCCTCCTCCCCCCCCCACCACCAACACTTCCTCCCGCACCTTACTCCTCACCCCCTCCTCCCCCCCCCACCACCAACACTTCCTCCCGCACCTTACTCCTCTCCCCCTCCTCACCCCCCCACCACCAAAACTTTCTCCCGCCCACTACTCCTCACCCTCTCCTCCCCCCACCACCACCAACACTTCCTCCCGCACCTTACTCCTCACCCCCTCCTCCCCCCCCCCACCACCAACACTTCCTCCCGTACCTTACTCCCTCACCCCCTCACCCCCCCTCTTCCTCCTCCTCACCCCCTCCTCCCCCCCCACCACCAACACTTCCTCCCGTACCTTACTCCTCACCCCGTGACCCCCCCTCTTCCTCCTCCTCACCCTCTCCTCCCCCCCCACCACCAACACTTCCTCCCGCACCTTACTCCTCACCCCCTCACCCCCCCTCTTCCTCCTCCTCACCCCCTCCTCCTCCCCCCCCCCCCACCACCAACACTTCCTCCCGTACCTTACTCCTCACCCCCTCCTCCCCCCCCACCACCAACACTTCCTCCCGCACCTAACTCCTCACCCCCCGGCAGTGTCAGCTGTTGGACCACCAGATGGCACTCCTCTCACCCCCCCAAGGGCCGTCTGGTCTTGGTTAATGTATTCTCGCCAACTCTTAATTCGTCGTTCAGTTAAAGGCGCCAAAAGTAACGACAGGTTTTAGCTACATTATGATTTTAATAAAGTGTGAAAACTCCAAAAGTCTGGTTAGATTAGGTTAGGTTAGGTTAGATTAGGTTAGGTTAGATTAGGTTAGGTTAGGTTAGATTAGGTTAGGTTAGGTTAGATTAGATTAGGTTAGGTTAGGTTAGGTTAGGTTAGATTAGGTTAGGTTAGGTTAGGTTAGGTTAGGTTAGGTTAGGTTAGGTTAGCATGAAAAATATAGCCTTTTTGAGTTGTTATTAATATATGCTGCTATTTGGTGTAACTTCTTTATTTTTATATATATATTTTTTTAACATATGCAAGAATACTTATTTTTCCTTGATATATAAAACTATACAGCTGTAGTAGTGAGGGTTGACAACTACTGCAAAAATACTTCACTTTGATCAATAGTTTTTTTAGCTTTGAGAAAAACCAAAATGAATCGTTCAGGTGATTAATGAAATTATATCTAATATTTAATTGGTTCCGTGTTGTACTCTCTCTCTCTCTCTCTCTCTCTCTCTCTCTCACACACCTCACTTTACTTTCTCTCTCTCACCTATCATTCTACCCTCCTTCTCTCTCTCTCTCTCTCTTGCCCCTGTCCCTATTTCCCTCATTCCTCTCACCTTCTCTTTCCTTCCTGACATCCCACTCAACCTCCCCCCCTCCTCCCCCCCTCCTCCGCCCCTCCTCCCCTCTCCTCCCCCTCTCCTCCCCTCTCCTCCCCCTCACTCGATTCATGACAATTTATTAATTAATCAAATTGCGGAGCATAATTGTCCCCTCATTAACGAGACCCAGGACGATAATTGGCAGAGCGTCACACCCGAGACTCAACATGGCCGCCAGGGTGAGTAATGACGGGTGACAGGGAGGGTAGGGAGGAGGGAGGAGGGGGAGGGAAGAGGAGGGGAGGGGGGAGGGGGGAGGGGGAGGGAAGGGGAGGGGAAAGATGGTGAGAAAGGAAGGGAGAGAAGACTGTGGAGGAGAAGAAGGAAGAACAAAAGAAAGGGATGGAGGAGGAAGAAAGAGAGGAGGATAAACAAACACAATATATCGAGAAATACAAAACAAATAATAATGAAATAATCGATAATATACCAATAAAAAAACAGAAAAGAAACAATGGCCGTATTTCAAACTACTATGACCGTTAGATCCAGTTTAACGGTCTGGCAGCGACGGCCGTTACTAATGGCATTACTTCAAATTTTTAAAATCCAAACGACACTTTACCCACAATTCACTTGCTGAGATTGTTCCCTTGTTTGTTTGTTTGTTTATTTGTTTTACTTTATATTTTACTTATTTGTACTTTATTTACTACTACTATTACTACCGTCACACCCTCACAAAGCCACACCCCTCCCCGTCACACACCACACCGTCACACTCACACCCCTCCCCGTCACACACCACACCGTCACACCGTCGCACCCCTCCCCGTCACACACCACACCGTCACACACCACACCGTCACACCCCTCCCCGTCACACACCACACCGTCACACCGTCGCACCCCTCCCCGTCACACACCACACCGTCACACACCACACCGTCACACCCCTCCCCGTCACACACCACACCGTCACACCGTCGCACCCTCACAAAGCCACACCCCTCCCCGTCACACACCACACCGTCACACACCACACCGTCACACCGTCGCACCCCTCCCCGTCACACACCACACCGTCACACACCACACCGTCACACCCCTCCCCGTCACACACCACACCGTCACACCGTCGCACCCCTCCACGTCACACACCACACCGTCACACACCACACCGTCACACCCCTCCCCGTCACACACCACACCGTCACACCGTCGCACCCTCACAAAGCCACACCCCTCCCCGTCACACACCACACCGTCACACCCTCACAAAGCCACACCCCTCCCCGTCACACACCACACCGTCACGCCGTCGCACCCTCACAAAGCCACACCCCTCCCCGTCACACACCACACCGTCACACCCTCACAAAGCCACACCCCTCCCCGTCACACACCACACCGTCACACCGTCGCACCCTCACAAAGCCACACCCCTCCCCGTCACACACCACACCGTCACACCGTCGCACCCTCACAAAGCCACACCCCTCCCCGTCACACACCACTATCTTCTGTAACGTTTGTTGAAGTAATTATCGTTATCAGATGGGAGAAGACATGTTGAAAGTAAAGTAGCATTCTTAAGTGATGTTACGTATTGTAAGTAACATCGTGCTAACCTAACCTAACCTTACCTAATCTAACCCAGCCTAACCTAACCAAGCCTAACCTAACCCCTACCTCCACCTCCCAGGACCAGCGGTAATGCACCTTTAAAAAAAATAAATATATAAATATATATATATTCTTTTAGTCGTCTCTTCAGTAAAGTGTTTTTCGATGTCATGTTTAAAAGCACGTTATCCCTTAAAGAAACTGTAAAGAAAATACCCCGATTTTCCTCCCAGGATTTATTAATAACTTGTATTTAAAGCTTTAACGAGTAATCAATAAGCTCAAGTTTTTAACACAAACTTTATTAACACACAAAAAAAGGTGAAAATATTTGCATGTTTTCCGGAGTAATAAATTTGTTTTTGTGGCAAATCATTATTAATTATCTTGGTCTAATTGCCTCGCACATATTTGTTTAGCGCCCTCCCTGGTACTGAGTCACTTCTGGGCCTAATTATAGCATTTACTTGGTATAAACACGACATGTACCTGGCGGCTCACCGTGCGTCTGGCAGCCCGGCTCATCCTCTCCGATCAGCTGTTTTTTGTTTACTCCGAGAAGGTCGACGCCATAAGCACCATCAAGACGAGCACAAGGCATCAGCTGCTCTATGGTTTAACGCCTTAGAGGTTTATATCCCTTCCCGCTGTACGTGTTTTTACTAGATTGCTTACTGAGATAAACAGCGAAGCATAAAACATCAACAATGACTTGTACAATAACTGACTATGTGCGTCCGTCTGTCCGTCGAGGATGAGAGCGAGTCACGGACCAACAACACTGAGAGAGAGAGAGAAAAAAAGGACTCGGTGATACAGACAGACACATCCGACTTTTCTTTCTTTGCTCTTCAACGTTCAGCCGAGCCGACATTTACATATCTAGCGCGAATTCATCCACTCTCTGCTCTCCAAAATCAAACGGAAAACGAGCATTTTCCATTTTCCAGCTGATCGTCATGAATACACTATCTGCCGGCGCGAGCTTTTATTTACACACTTTTTTTTTCTGGGCGGCGGGAATACCACATAACGATTTCCCTCCATTTATCGTTTTTGTAGGCGTAATCCTCCCCCACCCATCTGCATAACTTGGGTCATGAAGAACGGGGTCATAACTCAGTCGACGATGCATATTAGGTCATGACGTGGGGGTTCATTACTGCCATTTGGCTGTACTTTATCGTCCACGTTACCGAAATATCTCATTCTGGTGTTTACAGAAGAGGCAACTCGTTTTCTATTTACACAACGGGAGGAGATAGTTACGGGGGAGACTTTCTCAAACCGTTTATGTTTTACAAGCTGTTGGCGGCTCATTATTTTTTATCTATTTTACACAGTTGCTCATCTCATTTTGCCTTTATGTGCCGTAATTTTTTTATTTTTTTTTAATTTTCGTTCGTTAATTTTATCTTTTAAAGTCGTTCTGCTTCTGGGAGTCTTAGCTTTTGAATTTGTTTTATGCTTTCATTTTTTTTTACGTATTTTCTAACCTTACATCAAAGTGTTAGTATTTATATAGGGAGGATTTTCAGGTGTCTGTTAAAACTATATAAAATATGTTAATGAAAATATCAATTAAAAAAGTTCCTCGTGCACACAACAGCCGTTACAAGAGTCAAAGTTCCATTTTTTTCACAGGAACAAGAAACTGATTTACAGCTTAGAAGGAATTACCATAAAATAATACAACATTCACTTCTGTCCACCTGTTAGCTCGTTTGTTTACATCGTGTGTGTGTCCACGGCCTACAGCACACACCAATACTCCCACGATGCTCAAACTTGGCACCAATACTTCTCACTGGAGTACCAAGGTCAAGTACCAAGATGAGAGCCACTGACCTACTGTATGTGAGTCTACCCCATGACCCTCTCCTTCCCTCCCTTGACCCGCCCATCCCATGTTACTCGGCGCGCACGGTAACCTTCCCCTGGGAGACGTCAATCTTGTTTACTGAAAAAGAGGAAATTATACCCCAGGCGACAGATTAATGCTGTGAGTATTATTACCGCGCGTAAAAAACTTATTATAGAAACTAAAAATAAATCAATTTTTTCCTTGAAAGACAAAAACTACAAACATTAAAAGTAATGATTTAGTTTAGTTTAATGATACGACTGAGTGTGTACTGTGGTGAGCATATAGGATGGTTGGTCACTGTCATGTAGGTGTTGTATGTGTTGTGTACGTGTTGTATGTGTTGTGTACGTGTTGTATGTGTTGTGTACGTGTTGTATGTGTTGTGTACGTGTTGTATGTGTTGTATACGTGTTGTATGTGATAAATTAATGCGTACACAATTGTAAACATACCTCCTCAACACACACACACATTTACCTACAACCTACACCTCATCTATACCTCACCCACACCTCACCCACACATCACCCACCCCCCTGTACACCTCACCCACACACCGCCTTCACCTCACCTCCATAAACCACCCAAAGACCATCACCAGTAAATGCCTTTTCTCTCAACAAGACATAAAAGGTCCACAAAATAAATTAAAACATATAACAATATAAATTTCATCGCTGTGTTAAGCAAAGTTTGGGGAGGAAAAATAACACCACGTCTCCTCCCCAAAATATACACACACTATAAACATTAATCTCAAACAAATGTGTATAGACTTTAATACAAAAATACAAAATAACAAAATCAAAATACATAATCTCCTTAGTTAAATTATTAGTTATGTATTTTGTATTTATTACCAATAGATATATTTTAATATTTGTATACAATTTTTGGAGACAGTTTATGTAAGTGTATTATAATTTTTTTTGGGGGGGGTAATAATTATGTATTTGTGGCAGGAGTTAGGTAATGAGTGGTTGGTGTAAACTAGGTGATTAGGTGGTAAAGATTAACGCTAGGTAGGGTGTTAGGGAGAGTTAAGAGGTGTTGGTAGTGTTCAGGCAACAGAGACAATGTGGTGAGGTCTGCTCCTTCTCTGTCTCTCTCTTTATCTCTCTCTTTCTTTCTCTGTCTCTCTCTTTCTGTGTCTCTTTTTGTATCTCTGTCCTTCTCTCTCTTTCTTAGTATTTTTCTCTTTCTCGCTCTATTACCCTCTAATTCTCTCTCTCTCTCTCTCTCTCTCTCTCTCTCTCTCTCCTCACCAGATAATTAACAACAAGCAGTAACAGTAAATTACACGCTTAGCAAAAATCTGAAGTGAATTTGTGTGTACAACTTATTAGACCCGCGCCAATACCAGGAGTGTGTGTGTGTGTGTGTGTGTGTGTGTGTGTGTGTGTGTGTGTGTGTGTGTGTGTGTGTGTGTGTGAGGGGAAAGAGAGGCGTGTGTGAGAGGGATGAGAGGGATGAATAAGTGTGAGACACCCAGTAAATACCTCACTCATTCACCCTTTTATTCACTAACTCATTTTATCCGTTTATATCATCATTCATTCCCCTTCTGTCACGCTTCGCTATATTATATCACGGTGCTATATTATATCATGTTCTTATATCACGGCGCTATATTATATCACGGTGCTATATTATATCACGGCGCTATATTATATCACGGTGCTATATTATATCACGGCGCTATATTATATCACGGTGCTATATTATATCACGGCGCTATATTTACTTTATTTCCTGTGTGGTATATTATATTTTATTTTATTTTATTTTACTTAATTTGAGGATTTTTTATTTGATTTGTTTATTTTTTCTTATTTTTTTACAAACTATATTACTTTGTGTCTCGTTGTCTGTTAATATTTACATTATATATTTCCTCTTGTCATTTTATTTCGTTGAATTAAAAAACTATTATTATCTATTATTGTTTTGTTTTTTCATTAGTATTTCTCGGATTCAACTACCGACTAAGGTCTTTTAAACACGCATGTAAGTGTATGTGTACGTGTGTGTGTGTGTGTGTGTTTCTGTAATTTTGGGTGTAATTTTGTATGTATGAATGTAAGACTGTGTGTGTGTGTGTGTGTCTATACAGATGCGCGTGTGTGTATGTGTTTCTGTACATAGATAAAGTGGCGGACAGATGTACATGATTGAAGGACAGGTGTACGCAGGTGAAGGACAGGTGTACACAGGTGAGGGACAGGTGTACACAGGTGAGGTGAGGGACAGGTGTACACAGGTGAGGGACAGGTGTACACAGGTGAGGTGAGGGACAGGTGTACACAGGTGAGGGACAGGTGTACACAGGTGAGGGACAGGTGTACACAGGTGAGGTAATAGACAGGTGAGTCACAACGTACAGGTAAATCAGCGTTCGTTACTGGGACCTTTATTACGCATGTTTATTTTATTGTACCTCTTCCCCTACGTTATTACTTCCTCCCTCTCTCTTCCCCCTCACTCCCTCCCTTCCCCCTCGCCCCCTCACGTCACTCTCCATCTTCCTCACGCCATCTTTCCCCTTCCTTAGTTACTCTCCCTCCCTCCTTCCATCATTCTCTCCCTTCTTCTTCCTCATCTTTCCCTTCCCTCTCTCTTTCCTTCATTCCTCTTCTCTCCTGCCCTCTTTCTATTTCTCTCCTTCATTCCTCTTCTCTTCCTCGCCGCTTTCCAAACCTCTAACTCTTCCTTTTTGTACTTACACTTTTGTTAAGACAGACAGACGTAAATAGACACAATGAAAAACAAATTAAACAATAATACAAATAAATGATGATAATGATGACGATGACGACAATGATGATGATTATGACGATGACGACAATGACGATGACGACAATGATGATGACGATGACGACGATAATAATAACAACAACAATAACCATATTTACATACTAATAATACTACTTTTACTTAATAATAATAAAAATAATAATAATTTACATAGAATAATAATATAGATGAAGATATTTAATATAATTTACCATCAATCATAATCCAAGTGACTGAGGCCCCCCTGTCACCTTCACTTGAGGGTAAGAAGGACCTACTGCCTCCATCCTCCACCCCTCATCTCGTCTTGAAAATAAATACAAAAATTTCAACACTAAATCACACGTTCCCAGATGTTTTAAATTACTGCATTATCACCTTCATATATCATAAAATCCTTCCTCTTGATGATATAGGATATATTTCACGTATTTTATATCAACAGGTGATACTATAAGGTTTTATATATCTGGAACGTCGGGAGAGAAAATGGTATTTTATTTTTTTTAACTTCAAGGGATGATTGATAGGCCCTTCTAGCACGGGACAGGGACCTCACGCTTGAGATAATGTTTACTCTCAAGCAATTTCATGGAGACTGCTTGAGTGTAAGCTTTCTGCATGGCGGGGGGAAGAGGGTGCTATACTGTATATATTTATGGCGGTTTGGGAGGAATATGGTATTTACGACCCTGTGTGTGTGTGTGTGTGTGTGTGTGTGTGTGTGTGTGTGTGTAATAGAAAACAAACCACAAAAATATTATATTCTTCACAAGTAATTAAATTTCTTCCTAAAACAGAACAAAAAACGGAAAAAATAAAACAAAATAAAATACCTAATTTACCAACGCCCCTTTAAACTTTCCCGCCAAAAACAAAAAATAAAAATAAACAAAATCTTAAAACATGATTTTATAAGGGAAATAAAACCCGTAGACTAAGAAAAAATGAACACACACACACACACACACACACACACACACACACACACACACACACACACACACACACACACACACACATACACACATACCAACGCTCCCTCAGGCTTCCCTCCCCCCCCCCCAAAAAAAGTAAAAAAACACCCCCCGCGCGGGTTTTTTCCCACCGCGCGGGTTTTTTCCCCCCGCGCGGGTTTTTTCCCCCCGCGCGGGTTTTTTCCCCCCGCGCGGGTTTTTTCCCCGAGCGCCTGAGGGACTGGAAAGCGCGGGAAAGATTAAATGTTTGTGTCAAAGGTTGCTGGAACTGTTAATGGGATACGTGGCGGGTGTTTTTCAGGTGTTTATCAGCAGGTGTGAGACGCTGGGTGGTGTTTGATGAGGGATATACCTGACTAGATGTTGAGAGAGAGAGAGAGAGAGAGAGAGAGAGAGAGAGAGAGAGAGGTCATCATCTCAGTAGGGTGGTGGTGGAGGGAATACTGTTATTGTTATGTGTTAGTGTGTGTGATAGTGAACACCCCCCTACTCTCTCTCTCTCTCTCTATTTCATACTCTTTCCGTCTCTCTCACTGTCTCTTTTTTCTTCTTTCTATCTCACACACACACACTGAGACAGACAGATTCTCTTTCTCTCTCACACACGTTATCGCCCGGGGTCACACAGTCATCATCTCTCCCTTATTCTTTTATCTCCTCCCCTCACCCTCCCTCCCTCACCCCTCCCTCCCCCCTCTCTCTCCCTCACCCCTCCCTCACCCCTCCCCCCTCAATGGCTGGCGGTGATCAGGGCACTTTATGGTGTGTAATCTAAGGTGGCAGTAGTTAATGGAAGCGGCTTGTTACGACCTCTGTGACGCCAGTGTTACCAGACCTTCACCCAGTGTTACCAGACCTTCACCCAGTGTTACCAGACCTTCCCTCACCCAGTGTTACCAGACCTTCCCTCACCCAGTGTTACCAGACCTTCCCTCACCCAGTGTTGCCCTCAGCGCTACAGCCCCTCAAGGTGTTTAAGGTCTCCAAGTGTTGGTAATAACTCTTGTTTTTAGCGAACTTAGTGTGGCCGCCCCCCCCTCCTCCCACTCTCTCTCGTTCTCCTGCCCTCTTTCTCTCCCACTCGTTCATCCTCTCATTCTTTCCTAGCTATATATTTATCCCCCCTTCCCTCTCACTATAAGAGTTCCCCCTCTCCTATTCCCCCTCCCTTCCTTTCCCCTCTCTCTTTCTCCCCCCTCTCACCCTTTCATCATGACGTGTCTGTCCCTCTCTTTCCCGTTCCATCTTCCTCACCCTCTCTCCCTCTCATCATAAGAGATCCCCACCCCCTCCCTTCTCCCCTCTCCCGTTCCCTCTTCCCTCTCCTCCCCCCTCCCCTCTCCCGTTCCCCCTTCCCCCCAGTGGGTGTGATCTGACCAGAGTGGCTACACCCAGTAATGTTAAGTGTAGCTACACCCGCCAGCCATCACGGCGACCCACACACTCTCCCTGGAGGCCAGAATTACACCCCGGGAGGCCGCGAGGTCGACCCCTGTAGGCCTAAGACGTAGAGGAGAGAGAGAGAGAGAGAGAGCTGTCAGAACGTAGCAATTCAGCGAGAAAATAACACACCGACACACACACACACAAAATGACCTGACCTGACCTAGTAATTTGATATCATAAGTTTGGTCACCCCGGTGTCATGCGCAGTGTGTCAATCAGTGTGTCATGCGGGGACGTCAATCAGCGTGTCATGCGCACTGTGTCATCTATAAAGAACCTTATCATTCAGCTGTCATGCAATATGAATGACTGACTGCTACCACCTGCCAGCTCCTGTTATGCGTCTCTCTCTCTCTCTCTCTCTCCCCTTCATCGTCATCTCTTCCTCTCTTCCCTTGTTATCTCTTGCTCTCCGTCTCTCTCTACCACAAGACCACCAGAGTCTCGTAAACCACTCGTTAGCAACTGGTCGTTCGTCTACCACCGCATCACGCAGTCGGATGGAGGCGAATTATGTGCATCCAACACGAATCCGTAAACCGTCACGAACGTCAGCTGTCAGCAGAGTCAGCGTAATTCTGGAGAGTTTCTGCATTGGGTAGTGGCTGATGGCGTGTAGGGGGGGGCGTGGGTGAGGGCGTGGGTGAGGGCGTGTAGGGGGGGCGTGGGTGAGGGCGTGTAGGGGGGGCGTGGGTGAGGGCGTGTAGGGGGGGCGTGGGTGAGGGCGTGTTGGGGGCGTGGGTGAGGGCGTGTAGGGGGCATGGGTGAAGGCGTGTAGGGGGCTTGGGTGAAGGCGTGTAGGGGGCATGGGTGAAGGCGTGTAGGGAGGTTATAGTGGCGTTTGGGAGGGATGGTAGTGGTGATAGTGTGTTGGCGCAGTGTGTGGGAGGCGTGGTGGTGGAATGTATGGCGCGGTGTGTATGGGAGGCGTGTGTGGGCGTGTATGGGAGGTAGACGTAGGAGGAGGGCGTGGGAGACACAATAAACACGTCAGATGCCAGTCCATTTCATCTCCCGCCATAGTGCCAAGGTGCCATAGTGAAGTTATATCATAGTGCCATAGTTTCTCTCCCCTCATCTCCACCTCCCCCTTTCTTGCCTCCTCCCCTTCCCTTCTTCTCTCCCCCTCCTTTAACCTCTCTTCCTACCACCTAAACCCCCTTTGTACAGTTCTCCCCTTTCCCTCCCCACCTTCTCCCCTCCCTCACCTCCCCCTTCTCTCCCATCCCCTCCCTCACCTCCTATTCCCCCTTCCCCCCTCACCCCCTAACAACCAGTGCTCAAATATCCGTCACTAAAACACTGCCTCATGTATTTTTGTTCTTTTTTCCCCCAGATGGAATTTCAGATTTGGGCAGGTATTAATTAACCGGTGTTTCCCTGGTCACTACACTCCCGTACTTGTAACAGGAAAATCGTGGATAAAAAAATATTGTTGGTTGTTCTTTTAATAACTCCCAAATAAAAGGAAAATGTTGTTGGTTTAGTTTCAAATGTTTTGTTGGGGAAATATTGTCAGTTAGGGAAGAAAATTTGGTTGGGTGGGGAAATTTTTTTTAGTTAGGGAAATATCCTTGGTTAGGTTAGGTTAACGTGAGAGGTTTGGTTAACATGGGGGGTGGGGGGGTTAATTTAACACGGGTGTCAGGTTAAACCGGAGATCAGGTAACCACAAGAGGGGGGGGGGGTCGGAACAACACTGGGGGGGGGGGGGGTCAGGTCAGGTCAAACACTCAACAGCTTCATTATCTACCATCTGGCGGCGATGATTTGAACCAACCAAACACTTGACTACTCATTAAGGCAGCAGAGCGAACCCTTTCCCTCTCACCTTCCCTCACTCCCTCTCATCTCCTTCCCTCCCCTCTCCATCTACCTTCCCTACTCTCGCCCTTCTTTCCCTCACTCCTCATTCCTCTCTCCCCCTCCCCCACCCCCGCTTCCCTTCACTCCTTCTCCTCCACCTCCCATCTTCTCCCCTCCCGTCTCCCCCCCTCTCTCTCTCTCTTCCATGTTATCTCTCTCCACCCACCTTCTGTCTCCTCACCCCTTCCCTCCTCACCCCTCCTCTCCTCTCTCCTCCCTTCTCTCCCCTCTAGGGTTTTTGAGGCGACTTACATCAAACTTCTGAGGGTAATATAGAGGCAGGTGAGGGGAGGTGAGGGGAGGGGAGGTTTTTTACCCTCTAGTGCCCAGAGGGATGAGGGGAGGGTGGGTGAGGGAGGAAAGTTGAGGGGAGGAAATTTTAGGTGAGAATAATGGAGGGAAGAATGGATGAGGGGAGACAAGATGGGGAGACAAGATGGGGAGACAAGATGGGGAGGCAGGATTTGGGGAGGCAGGATGGGGAGGCAGGATTTGGGGAGAATAAGTAAAACAAAGTCGACAGGAAGTGAATTAATAAAGAGGGGAGATATTTGACGTCTGTCTGTCTGTCTGTCTGTCTGTCAACCAACAATAATTGCCTTACAGAGGTCAACTGATCACCTTGACGAGTTGAATGGTTGTTTGGCTCTAACAGGCAGTTTATAGCTAACGACCCAACCACACCCTTCCCTTGTTTGACCATCGAGCAAGAACCACGAGATATTGCTTGTGTGTGTGTGTGTGTGTGTGTGTGTGTGTGTATGTATGTATGTATGTGTTTAATGTACATCCACAATGGAAACATTGACAGGGTATGTATGTATGTATGTATGTATGTATGTATGTCGTTACACACATATTGAGAGTCATCGACCTGGAAAATACTTGAAGGTACACAGACAGGTTCCAGGTGGCTAGCAATCACGTTAATTCCCCTCACCCTCCCCCCTCACCCCTCCTCCCTCACCTCCCTCCCCCTCACCTCCCTCCCTTACCTCCCTCACTACCCCCTCCTTCTCCTCATTTTCCCTCTACCCTCTTCACCTTCCCTCCCCTCCCTCACCCCCTCTCTTCTTCTCCCTCTCCTCCCTTACCTCCTAACCCCTCCTCCCCCTTTCCACCCCCCACCCTAACCCCTCCCCCTTCCCCCCACCCCCCTACCCCTGTACTACCTCTACTAAACACAACCCACCTACGTTCCGGGCACTACTGTCAGAGAGAGACCCAGACATTCACAGTAACAGATCCAGCCATTCAAAGCTTCCAATGTAAACAAGAAAAAAAAAAGATGGCGTCAAAGCCGTACAGAGACTCTACTTAGTATTTACCTTCGAAATTAACATCCAAATCCTAATTATTTTTTCGGTATTTAAAAATATTCGTCATTTGGGGGCATATATTTTTTGTTCTAGTTGCGTCAGTAGCTCTATATATGTCTGATGTTGTTTTCTGAGTGGTTTAATCCCAGTACCTCTGGCCCTATCACCTGCCGTCACCTCTTGCACTCCCGGCTCCAATTTTCCCCACCACTCCAATTTTCCCCATCACTCCTATTTTCCCCATCACTCCAATTTTCCCCATCACTCCTATTTTCCCCACCACTCCAATTTTCCCCACCACTCCAATTTTCCCCATCACTCCAATTTTCCCCACCACTCCAATTTTCCCCACCACTCCAATTTTCCCCATCACTCCAATTTTCCCCATCACTCCAATTTTCCCCATCACTCCAATTTTCCCCACCACTCCAATTTTCCCCATCACTCCAATTTTCCCTACCACTCCAATTTTCCCCACCACTCCAATTTTCCTCATCACTCCAATTTTCCCCACCACTCCAATTTTCCCCACCACTCCAATTTTCCCCATCACTCCAATTTTCCCCATCACTCCACTAATTATTGAGATTGACTGCTGGAGGTCAGGTATTGGCCAGATAGTTCTCACAACATCCGGCTCTTTTCTCCTCACCAACTGACCGGATAGAGAGCCAGCCAGCCGGTTAGTCAGTGAGCCAGCCAGCCGGTTATGGTTCTCAATGATTCTTACGACATTCTTATTTTTTCTCGTAAAGTTAAGTATTTTTTAGGTAAGACAAAGATTCTCAAAGACTCTAGCGTTAATATTTTTTAAGAGACAGACAGACAGACAGACAGACAGACAGACAGACAGACAGACAGACAGTAGAGAGAATTACTAAAGACCGATAGACAGGCAGAAATTAGAAAGGTAGGCAAAAATAATATGAGAATTACCTTGGATGACAGACAGACAGACAGACAGACAGACGCCAGCAGCCCAGTGTCACGTCACCAAGATTAATGTGATGAAAAAAGTGAGAATTGTGGCCAAGAAGAAGTTAGTGATGTACGTGTGTGTGTGTGTGTGTGTGTGTGTGTGTGTGTGTGTTGTTACGCCGTCTCTTAATTTACTTTAATAACCAGGTTCTCGGCGTAACCAAACAAAAAGTGAAGTGAGTTAAAAGAGAATAAAAATAAATAAAGTAAACCTTTAAGAATTTAATTGATTAAATATTAAAACAATAAAGAGCCTCGTAGGCTGTCACAACAAATTGATTCACCATCGAGACTTTTAAGACACAAATGATACTAAACATCGAAACATCAAACCATTGGATTACGTTAACACTGCATAAACATATAAAAACTATCACTGAAATTAACTAACGTGAAACAACACTGAATTACTTGAATACAACTAAGCAAACACTGATGGACACAAACAGAGACATAAATAGGTACTCACATAGATATACCACATTGGTGGCGACAGGAACAACACAAATAAATTAAGTATAAGTAACAAGTGACACTCAAAGGATGTGGACTGTATGACAAGAGGACGGAAGTGACTCAAGTCAGTTGGTGGGTCTTATATATAAGGTCGGCTCCCGCCACGCGACCCGCCGGTGGGTCGTTTAACGATGCAGATGGTCGTTAGAGAACAAAGAATGCTTGTTACAATACAAAATAAAGTAATAAGATGGGCTTGAACAAATAATCATAGTTAAAACCTTACAAGCACAGGGTAAGGTGACTAGAATATATAATAGTAACTTTAACACATCATTACAGGAATAATATGGAACACGGGAGCTGTTATATATAAAAAAACAGAAAAAATTCGACACGGTCGTAACAGTGTGTGTGGACAATCATGAACACAACATAAACTACAATCAGCCACCGACCACCTCCCTCTCTCATCCTATCTCCCACTCCCTCCTTCCTCCCACTCCCTTCCTCCTTCCTCCCACTCCCTCCCTCCTCTCTCACTCCCTCCTTCCTCCCACTCCCTCCCTCCTCTCCCACTCCCTTCTTCCTCCCACTCCCTCCCTCCTCTCCCACTCCCTTCTTCCTCCTTCCTCCCACTCCCTCCTTCCTCCCACTCCATCCTTCCTCTCCCACTCCCTTCTTCCTCCTTCCTCCCACTCCCTCCTTCCTCCCACTCCCTCCCTCCTCTCCCACTCCATCCTTCCTCTCCCACTCCCTTCTTCCTCCTTCCTCCCACTCCATCCTTCCTCTCCCACTCCCTTCTTCCTCCTTCCTCCCACTCCCTCCTTCCTCCCACTCCCTCCTTCCTTCCACTCCCTCCCTCCTCTCCCACTCCCTTCTTCCTCCTTCCTCTCCCACTCCATCCTTCCCTCCCTCTCTATCTCTCACCCCCTCAACTCCAACACAATACACCAACACAGGCCTATACGAGAAATGACATAGGCCTATACGTGAGATATCTTCTCTCACCATTATCTCTCAACCACAATAACGATTCTCAAGGGTTCCTAAGTTAATATCTCCCTCTTAACTGGTCATATAAAAACCTAAGGTAATCTATGATAGAAAATGGCGACAAAATTATACAAAGACGCTCTAAAATATAACTATGTCAACAAAATCACCCTGAAACTATACTAAAAACACAATACTTTTTTCTGAGTTACGATAAAAAATAATAAAAAACTCGTAAGAATATTTTTATTTTCTTTAGCGAGGTGAGATTGGTGATGACGTCAGAGGTGTAAGTGAGGGAGAGCACCTGTGACTGTCTTGCTCCCTCTGGTAATACTGACCCGTCACACCCCATCCTCCTCCTTATATACCGCTACCCTCCCTCCCTCCTTCCCTCCTTCTTTCTTTCTTTCTTTCTTTCACTCTCTCTTTCCCTCTCTTCCTTCTTTTCTTCCCCTCTCTCCCTACTCCTGTCTTTTTCTCTCTCTCCCTCTTTCTTTCTTTCTTTCTTTCCCTTTCTTCCTTCTTTCCTTTCCCTTCTCTCACCCTCTCTCCTTCCTTCCTTTACTATATCCTTCCCTCTTACATTCCTTTCCTCTATCCCTCCTTCCTTTCTTTGCTGTCTTCCTCCCGACTTCATTCCTTTCCTCTCTCCCTCTATCCTTCCTTATACCCTTCCCTCCCATCCTCTTCCCCTCGCTCCCTCCTTTCCTCTTTCCCTCCCTTCCAACCTTCTCTCCCTCCTTCCCTCTTTCCCTCCCTTCCAACCTTCTCTCCCTCCTTCCCTCTTTCCCTCCCTTCCAACCTTCTCTCCCTCCTTCCCTCTTTCCCTCCCTTCCAACCTTCTCTCCCTCCTTCCCTCCCTTCCAACCTTCTCTCCCTCCTTCCCTCTCCCTCCCTGTCGTCCCTGGGCCCCCATAAACACCTCCCCACCACCTTCAGGGTCAAATGAGATTCTTTTTTATTTTTACGGGAGTACTAATAGTCATATGAGAGTCTTTCATTATTTGGAAAAGCCAGGAATAAGAAATAGTCAAATGAAAGCCTTTTATTCTACTCGTATATTATAGTCAAATGAGAGTCTTTACATAATGCACGAGTGCTGTAGTCAAATGAGAGTCTTTACATAATGCACATATATTATAGTCAACTGAGAGTCTTTACATAATGCACGAGTGTTGTAGTCAAATGAGAGTCTTTACATAATGCACATATATTATAGTCAACTGAGAGTCTTTACATAATGCACGAGTGTTGTAGTCAAATGAGAGTCTTTACATAATGCACATATATTATAGTCAACTGAGAGTCTTTACATAATGCTCGTATATTATAGTCAACTGAGAGTCTTTACATAATGCACGAGTGTTGTAGTCAAATGAGAGTCTTTACATAATGCACATATATTATAGTCAACTGAGAGTCTTTACATAATGCACGAGTGTTGTAGTCAAATGAGAGTCTTTACATAATGCACATATATTATAGTCAACTGAGAGTCTTTAAATAATGCACGAGTGCTGTAGTCAAATGAGAGTCTTTACATAATGCACGAGTGTTGTAGTCAAATGAGAGTCTTTACATAATGCACATATATTATAGTCAACTGAGAGTCTTTACATAATGCTCGTATATTATAGTCAACTGAGAGTCTTTAAATAATGCACGAGTGTTGTAGTCAAATGAGAGTCTTTTTATAGCGCGAGAGTGTTGTTTGTTACGTTATATCTCGCCAAGCTGAGAGTCAAATGAGTGTCTTTCTTACTATGGGCAATATTGTGATGAAATGAGAGTCTTTCATCTTTCAACAATATAGTAAAGTGAGAGAGAGAGAGAGAGAGAGAGAGAGAGAGAGAGAGAGAGAGAGAGAGAGGATATAATCAGAAAAGGAGAGAGAAACAGACAAAGAAAAAGACCGAGAGAGAGAGAGAGAGAGAGCAATAACCACTACTTACAAGAAAGAAAGAGAAAGAGAGACTTTTATCTCCCAGACAGAGACAATTATAGATGATTAAGGTTATTGTGAGACCGCAACAGGCGCAGAGGAGGCAGTATATACGCCCTTTACCGCCTCCCTTACCTACAATGGCGGCGCTCAAATGAAACTCTTTCGTCCTAAATAAAAAAACAAGATCTATATAAACTCTTTCTTCCTCAATAACAAAAAACAATCTTTACATACAAATTTATGTACTTTTGTTGCTTATTTATATTGTGGTAATTTTTCTCAACTATTTATTTTGACCGCCAGAAAAAAAAATACAATTTATATAGAAACAAATAGAAATATAAATTAATTTTGTTTATATTCTATTAATTTCATAACGATTTATATTACTTTATTCTTCAGTATAATATATTTACACTAAAACAAAAGTAAACAAACATGGCCGCCACCCTCTGTGACGTCACCTGGCCGCCATCTTGACACCGGAGGAGGGGATCAAATGAGGACCTTTATGACAGCAGGGGTCAGAGGGTCAAATGACAGTCCTTTATGACCTGGTGCAGAATATGGCATTTTATGACTCTGGGGTCAAATGACAGACTTTATGACTGAAGGGAGTGAAGGAGTCAAATGAGGATCTGTATATACCTAAAAGAAGAGCCAAATGAGGGTCTGTATAAATATAGGAAGGTCAAATGAGAGTTTTAGTTTGTATTTAACTGTCCCCCTCTTTCTCTCTCTCTCTCTTTCAATTCCCCCACTTTCTTTTTCTCTCTATCTCTCTCACACTCCCTTGCTCTCAATCTCTCTCTTTTCTTTCATTTTCTTTCTCTCTCTCTCACCTAAGGGGGGGGGGGGGGTCAAATGAGAGTCCTTAGGGGAGGGAGGACAGGGAGGGTCAAATGAGAGTCTATATGATAATAATAAAAAACATTATGACACAATATCACTTACCAACAACGTCAAATGAGAGTCTGTGAGGAAGATCTAATGAAGAACGCCCCGCCGAGGTCATACGAGAACCTGTAGAAGGAAGACAAATCAAATGAGGATCCTACAGACATTGATAAGAAAAGGTGATGATGGCTTGGACTTGTCAAATGAGAGTTTATTAATTCTTTTAAGAGGTCAAATGAGAGTCTAATACTACCATCAATGAGTCAAATGAAGGTTAATCATTAATCGTGACAAATTATTTAGATTTTTTTATTTTTCTTCATCAAATAAGAGTTAAATATTGCTTTTACGAATTTCAATAAACATTAAATTTATTCTAGTCATATGAGGGTCTAACACAACGTCTGGGAACTCAAACAAATGTTCAAAATAATCTTAGTCAAATGAGGGTTTTATATTACCCTTACGGAGTCAAATGAAGGTTTAATAATGCTCTTGAGAGTTAAATTAAGGAAAAATAATGTTCTGGAGGAGTCAAATGAAGTTCTAATAATATTTAAAACAACAGGGACAGTAATATTAATGATTAGTTCTGTTGTAATGACTTAAGAGACACAACAGTCAAATAAACGTCTAAAGATATATTACTACAGTCAAATGAAGGTTTAATAACAATAACAACCACAACAAAAACAACAATAATAACAACAGCAACCACAACAACACTAAACAACAACAACAACAACAATAATAACAATACTAATAATAATAATAATAATAATAATAATAATAATAATAATAATAATAATAATAATAATAATAATAAAGGGGCAACTGAGAACCTTAATATATTACTAAATCAATAAACAAAGTCAAATGAGCGTCCATTAAACATTCTACGGTGAGAAATAAATAGAA
Organism: Homarus gammarus; assembly: GCA_958450375.1. Taxonomy (NCBI): domain Eukaryota; kingdom Metazoa; phylum Arthropoda; class Malacostraca; order Decapoda; family Nephropidae; genus Homarus; species Homarus gammarus. The sequence continues at coordinate 55,250 of CAUDMG010001803.1, forward strand.
ACTTTTTATGGGAGATCAAATGAGGGTCTATTGTCACCCTCGTATCGCTCAAATGAGAGTCTGTATAGCGGAGAGTCAAGTGAGAGTCTGTATATACCGTAGAGTCAAATGAGTCTTGATATAAATTAAACTAAAATAAAATATCTAGTATTTTTTATATATTTTGATAAATAAATTTGGAAGATTTAAAGAAAAAATTATTATAAAATATGATGATAAACAGTGAAAATTATATAAATTAGTTAGAAGAAATTTAATAAGGGCTCAGAGAAGACGTTCCCCTCCCCTCCACCCCAAAGAGCCAGCCCTCCCCTCCTCCCCCAGAGACGAGCCAGCCCTCCCCTCCTCCCCCAGAGACGAGCCAGCCCTCCCCTCCTCCCCCAGAGAGCCAGCCCTCCCCTCCTGCCCCAGAGACGAGCCAGCCCTCTCCTCCTCCCCCAGAGACGAGCCAGCCCTCCCCTCCTCCCCCAGAGAGCCAGCCCTCCCCTCCTGCCCCAGAGACGAGCCAGCCCTCTCCTCCTCCCCCAGAGAGCCAGCCCTCCCCCCCTCCCCCAGAGACGAGCCAGCCCTCCCCTCCTCCCCCAGAGAGCCAGCCCTCTCCTCCTCCCCCAGAGAGCCAGCCCTCCCCCCCTCCCCCAGAGACGAGCCAGCCCTCCCCTCCTCCCCCAGAGAGCCAGCCCTCCCCTCCTCCCCAGAGAGCCAGCCCTCCCCTCCTCCCCCAGAGAGCCAGCCCTCCCCTCCTCCCCCAGAGAGCCAGCCCTCCCCTCCTCCCCCAGAGAGCCAGCCCTCCCCTCCTCCCCAGAGAGCCAGCCCTCCCCTCCTCCCCCAGAGAGCCAGCCCTCCCCTCCTCCCCCCAGAGAGATCGCTACTTTTCCTTCCTGTTCCACCTGAGGTAAATAAAACCTTCCCTTTTATGTCCATGTTGACTGACTCACCTGACATCTCCCCTCACTCCCCTCACTTTCCCTCACCTCCCTCATCTTATCTTCTCCTCTTTTCTCCAATCCCCTCTTCTCCTTTTACGTCTCTCCCCTTCCCTCCTTTCCCCTTCCCCTCACCCCTTAGAATGGTCACTGTCCTTCCTCTCCCACTTCTTCTCTCCACGGTTTTCTTCCCTTCCATTTTCCTCCCCGTAATTCCTTCTTACCCCCTTCTCCACGTTCCTCCTTTCCTCCTCTTTACATCTGTCCTCTTATCCTCCCCTTTCCCTTCACTTCACCTATCTCATTTCCCTCCCTTGCTCCGTTCCCCCCCCCCTTGGTCCACCCCCCTTGGTCCCCCCCCTTGGTCCCCCCCCCTTGGTCCCCCCCCCCCTTGGTCCCCCCCCCCCTTGGTCCCCTGGGCAATATCATAGTGGTGTGGTTGTCGAGCGTCATCTGTTGTTACGCGGGCAGACAGGCGCCGCCATCTTTGTTGACATCCGCCAGACGTCGCCACCCGCGGGACCATAACATTTTGGCTCATGTTGCTGGCCTGACTGACTGGTCTTTAGGCCTCTGACACCATCTTGGCTTGTGGTCAGCCTATAGGTGGGGTGTATGGCCGCCTCTTGATATTTTCCTTTTCGTTATAATAAATAAAATAAATAAAATAAATTGACTTTAAACATCACAGCGAAAAACACTTTATGCTCCTACACATGTTTTCGGTTTTTAGTAATCTGGTTCGTGATTTTTTAGAGAGTGGGTTTTCGGTGTTTAGGAATCATTACTTTACACAGGAATATATATGACAGACAGACAGGATAAAGGGATGAGAGAGAGAGAGAGAGAGAGAGAGAGAGAGACAGATGATGAAGGAAAGTAACGAATTCGTCCTCCCAAACAGAAACAAACACAGAGATCCCACAACCTTATTGAGAATGTAAACAAACAAACAAACACCCCCACCTCCCCACCTAGTAAGATTACAAACAAAAAACACACAAACACACACACACAGATACACAAGCACCCCTACCCCCCACCATCCCCCCTACCCCCTCTCACCCCACCCTCACCCCCCCTACCCCCTCTTACCCCACCCCATCCCCCCTACCCCCTCTCACCCCACCCTCACCCCCCCTACCCCCTCTCACCCCACCCTCACCCCCCCTACCCCCTCTCACCCCACCCTCACCCCCCCTACCCCCTCTCACCCCACCCCATCCCCCTACTCCCTCTCACCCCACCCTCACCCCCCCTACCCCCTCTCACCGCACCCCATCCCCCCTACCCCCTCTCACCCCACCCTCACCCCCCCCCCCTAAGAGTGGTGTAGACGGTACTAATAAGAAACAACATTGTCATTCTGGCTTCATATTGTACAAATGGTCGGCCCTTCACCAGCCATATAGACAAGATCCGTGACCCGGCGTTCCCTAGTGGCCCTGCCCCCCTCCTCTCCCAACACTGCTTACCCCGGCGCTCTCTCTCTCTCCCCAACACCTGAGATGAACTATTATGGCAGCGCGTCTTGTGGTGTTGGGTCATACAGCAACGAGATATTATCAGGTTAGGTTAGGTTAGGTTAGGGTAGGTTAGGTTAGGGTAGGGTAGGTTAGGTTAGTTTAGTTTGGTTTGGCTATGTTTTGATTAAGTCAGGTTTCGTCTTGAATATCTGTCACCAGTTTTACTCTGCTGACTAATATATGCTATTTATCTCCTTTTACGTGAGAGAAATTAAAAAAAAAATATAAAAGTAACGAATTATTATTATTATTTTTTTTAAGTTAAGATAAATAATGATGACAGGAATATTAATTTTGATCCCGTAGTCGCTTGAGTGACGTCATAGATAAACACGCATTAGTTCTCGCTATAAATTTCCCTAACACTGTCTATCCTCTATTACGTGATATAAATAAACACAAATTTATATAATACGTTTATTTTAAGCTCAAAGGCTAATATATATGTCAAAACAAGCCTCTAAATTATACAGTAATCTCGCTTTTCCCCAGAGAATCATGCATCAGATGGTCGCCATATTGGTTTTCTCGCCAAATAACACTACGAGCCTAAGACAATATTTCCCCTCAAACCAAAGTTATTGAAAAAGTTTACACACTATAATATATAAACAATATACATTTAGGTTTAAGATAAAAGTTAAATATGGTTTATAAAGGGGAAGGGGAGGGGGGAGAGGGGTCACCACACATTTCCCGCCAAAACACTTCCCTCCACGCGGCCCAGACAGTTATGGCTGGCCAGATCGCCTTACGTCCCTAGAACCCAATTAATTAATGATACGTCTCATATACAAATAGGGAAGGCAAGACGGCAGGATATCTTGAGGTTATATCTTTACTTGTTTGAGAAATAATCCTTCCTTGATCTATTTTCCTCAATCTTTTGTTTTGTTGTCAAATGGCGGATTATTTTTTTTCCCGCCAAATGTTTTTTTCAAATGTCTAACTAAAGTTTTCTCCGTATTTTAAGGTATATCTCACAAAGCTTCACCTCTAAGTTAAAAAATACAAATAGAAATAAGAAATAAATATCTAAACTGAACAATATTTCTCTCCAAAACAAGAGAGACAAGTAAATAACAACAAATTCTGGCGAGAGAGACAAACTTTCTCATTCGCTCTGAGGGTGGACCGGCCGCCATGACACCTGAGGCGGAGATCGTCTTACCACGGGTCGTCGAGGTCGCTGATTGGTCCAGACAGCTGATGTTTCCCGCGCAAAAAAAAGGGGGGAAATTCGCTGATTGGTTGTGATGGTTGGCGGGAATTTTAAGAGATGAGAGTTGGTGTTGAGGCTTGTTTATTTATTGTGAGAGAGAGAGAGAGAGAGAGAGAGACAGAGAGAGAGACAGAGAGAGTGAGAGAGACAGAGAGGAAACAAAGGAAGAGTGGAAGAGAAGTAAGATGATGAAAGGTGAGGGAACTAAGAGGAAAAAAAGAGAGGTTATTAGGGAAGGAGAGAGAAGAGAGGAAACAAAGGGAAGAAAGAGGAGATGGATGGTGAGGAAGAAGGGGGAAGGATGGAAGATAAAGAGAATTACAGGAGACAGAAGAGGAAATATGATAATTGAAGTGAGGGCAAACATTAGGTACAGGAGGAAGGAGGAGGAGGAGAAGGAGGAGGAGAAGGAGGAGGAGAAGGAGGAGAAGGAGGAGGAGGAGGGAAGAGAAGGAGGGAAGAGAAGGAGGGAAAGTTGAACAATAAAAAGGCCATTTGTTCCACGAGGAGAGAGAGAGAGAGAGAGAGAGAGAGAGAGAGAGAGAGAGAGAGAGAGAGACCAACATACCAAACAAACACACATACCTCCCCCCTCCCCCTCCCCTCCCCCCTCCCCCTCCCCCCTTCCCCTCCCCTCCCCCCCTCCCCCCACCACAGCCGCCAAATTAGCAGAAAATCGCTACATTTAGCCAAAGGAAATTAGCGAAAAATTCCACATAAGACAAATATCCCCAGTTAAAGGTACAATAATTACCTCGATAACTCGGCTCCTCCAGGTAAAGACCACAGACCCACCAAAGACCTACACAAGACCCCTCAAAAGACCCCTCAAACGATCACAACACAAAAGCCAAGGAAAGATATAAAACAGGTCTTTTTTTCCCTCGGGTAAGAAATTATCTCATTTAGTTTTGTATTAAAAACTAGGAAGGGAAGTAATTCTTAGCTTGGTGGTGTTTTTTTTCCCCCTCATCTCCTTATGGAAGAAAATGAGGGGAAAAAAGTGAGGGGGGAAAAAAGAGTGAGGTTTATTGCCTTACAGATGGTGGTCATTAATGCTTCACCAACAAGAAACAATGAAACAATGAAACAATGAAACAAAGAAACAAAGCAAGAAGGCTAATGGATAATCTCCCCCCCCCCCATCATCTCCTCCCCTCCCTCCTCCCTCCATTACACTCGCCTTCCCTCCACAATTCCCTCCCACCTACCCTCCCTATTCTTCCACCTACTCTCTCCCTCCCTCCTATCTAACCCTCCTTCCCACCTATCCTCTCTCCCTTCCTTCCACCTACCCCCTCTCCTTCCTTCCCTCCCTCCCACCCATCCCTCCCTCCCACTCTCCCTCCCTCTCTTCCCTCCATCCCTCTCAATGAAGATGATGGATATTCAATGTTTTAATATATAAATAAAGAAAATTTTATTTATATGAAGGAAGAGAGAGAGTTACCTTTGTGACGCATTTAAACAGTTATATTATATTGTTGAATAATAATACTACTACTACTACTACTACTACTACTACTACTACTACTACTACTACTAATAATAATAATAGTAATAATAATAATAATAATAATAATAAAATGTGTAAAACTCTACGGACTTCTCAACCCACGTTTCACTATCTAACCCTTAGGCTCTTTATTCCTTACTACTACTACTACTCTCTCTCTCTCTCTCTCTGGTGGTGGTGGTAATATAATAATAATAATAATAATAATAATAATAATAATAATAATAATAATAATGATAATAATAATAATAATAATAATAATAATAATAATAATAATAATAAATAATAATAATAATAATAATAATAATAATAATAATAATAATAATAATAATAATAATAATAATAATAATAATAATAATAATAATAAGAAGAAGAAGAAGAAGAAGAAGAAAGTTCCTACAATAGAGGACATGAACGAGCGTCTAATATCTATAGCGTCAACAAAATAGGTTCCGATCCCCTTCAGAGAGGATCAGGCGACAGACGATCCCTTATTTAAGGTATCGTAACCTCCTGATTAATCCTTAATGAAGAGGAGGAGGAGGAGGAGGAAGGGGAAAGGAGGGTTAGAGTGGAGAGTAAGGGAGAGAGCGTGGAAGAGAGGGGAAGTGAGGGGGAGAGAGTGTGGAATGAAGGGGAGAGGGTGGATGGGAGAGTAGACGAAACAGAAAGAAGATGAAGAAGATTAATAAATAATAATAATAATAATAATAATAATAATAATAATAATAATAATATGGAAAGAAAGAAAGAAAGAAAGAAAGAAAGAAAGAAAGAAAGAAAGAAAGAAAGAAAGAAATAATATGATACACAAGACAGCATCACTTCCCCATTAACAAAAGTATATTAACACTAAAATTTAAGCGTAAAAACAAAGTATTATAAACCGTATAGAAACGATACAATACAAACTCTATTTAGGATTCGATACTACGTCAGGAGGAAAGCGCGGGAAAAATAAGGGAAGTAAACAAGGCGTGGAGCAGGAGGGAGACCGATGCTCACTTGTCTTCTGGGAGGATCAGCTCGCGCTAAGCCCACACATTTTTCAGCTGCTCGCCAGACAAGAACGAGGACAGAAACTACCTCGTTCATACACGAAAATCCGGATTCCTTGCCTTTTTTTTCTTCTTATCATTTAATCTTTTATTATTTAAAGCGAGACTATTGGTAGGAATATGTCTAATAAGGAGGATTTACTTGAGTTAACTGGATGGGATGAGATGAGGTTTTAGGCGACACAAGCACGATCGAACCCCACAACAACAAGCCGCCTCGATGCTCACTTGTCTTGCAGGGGATCAAGTCGACTTAATTACGGTACGCGTGTAGATAATTCTGGCGGGAATATTGCCACATTACACCATAAAAATTCATCAGGAAAGAGACAATTATATCAGATAATAGAATAAAAAGAACAAAATCCTGTGGAATAAACGATAGAAAAAATTATTTATCGTCGAGTTGTGGGATGGAGGAATAAAATAGCGCCAGTTTGTGTGTCGTCATAGATGCAGGAACCGAACACAGCCGAGTGTCTACACCGCTAAGAAGACCGACGTTCGATTGTCTTAAAGAGGATCAAGGAGCGTTAAGGAGCTTTGTGGGACGTGGCCAAAACGGCTTAGGAAGGGACTCAGCATCTAAGTGTAACGTGTTAGTGGGTAATACCTTATTGTCACCGATGATGGATGGCTCGTTGCTGATTGTGTTTATACTTCCGGTAAACATCTCCATCCTGGGAATAAATCATTTTTTACCCAATATGGACGACGAAGCCATAATTACTGCCTCGTATTAAGGTCGTTGGAGATGATGGCGCACTTCCGGTCTCGTGGTGGTAAGTTAAAATGATTCCTCATTGGAGGTGTGACGAGGCTTTTAACTGGATTATTTAAAACTATGTGAAGGTGATCTAAAATGGCGTCAAGATATTACTAAGACTAGACTGTAATTGCGTTACGAGAGAGAGAGAGAGAGAGAGAGAGAGAGAGAGAGAGAGAGAGAGAGAGAGAGAGAGAGAGAGAGAGAGAGAGAGGCACGTACATACATTTACACAAGTTAGTGTTCAGGGAGATGGTTGGTTCGCCTCAACACGTCCTTAATAAACGTAAGAAATGTCCTTTATTATTATTATTATTATTATTATTATTATTTGTGTTATCTTATATTTTTCGGTGTTTTTTTCTATTTATTCTTTCGTGTTTATTCATTTCTTTTTGTTTACTTATTAGTTATTATTGTCTTATTTACATCTCTTGTTATTTACAGTTTTTTTCTTCTCCCATTAATAAATTTTTTCCATCTTCATAATTATCATTTTTACTCCTTGTACGTCTATTAGTCAATGATTTAGTCAGTTGTAATTATCTATCTTAATTAATTATCATTCTCCTTCTTTTCTTATTAATTAAATTAGTCAATAAAACTTACATTAACAATAATAACAGACTCGAGACGATTGACAGTCTTTTAAAAACTCCAAAACACACAACCAAAATCTATCTTTAATTACAAATGCAAATAAATTATATACTAAAGGAATTTACGCTTAATCAGAAATAAAAACAAAGTATATATTCTATTCCTTTCATCTGTGTGTTCGTGTGTCTGTGGTTTTAATTATTGTAATGTTTAAAAGAGTGTTTGGTTTATTTACTTACCGTAGCCAGCCAGACATGTTCCAACACTCTTAATTACAGTGTTCCCCATCAACGACCATGACGATAAATCTTTACTTTCTTTTAGGATGTAGTTTCCTCCTGAGATGTTTAAGCGGGAGGGAGGGAGGTTAGTTTAAGGGTGTGTGAGGGAGGGGTGAGGGAGAGGTGAGGGAGAGGGGAAGGGAGAGAATGGTTGCATTCATCTTAAGAGGTAGAAGCTGAGATTAAAAGTTAAAACTAGGACTGGAATGATCCCTCGAGACGCGACTTGTCAATAGCGCTCCACCTTCTCTCTCCCTCCCGCCAAACAGTCAGGCAACCAGCCCTCCCTCCCTCCCTCCCTCCTACCCTTCCTTTCTCTTCCTTCCTCCCCCCTCCACCCAGCCTTCCTTCCTCCCTCCTTCCCTTCAGCCAGTCAACCAGTCCTCCCCCCCTCCCTTCAGCCAGCCCCCCCTCCCTCCCTCTCTCGTCAGCCAGCCCGCCCTCCCTCCCTCTCCTGTCAGCCAGCCCCCCCTCCCTCCCTCTCCCGTCAGCCAGCCCCAACCCTCCCTTCATCCTTCCCCCTCTCCCTCCCTCTCAGGTTTTCAAAAATTGGTCAGGTGAATGGAACAACTCGTAATTCCGAGATTGCTTCGTCTACAGTCCGAGCTTTCGATCTTTTTTACCCCCCCCCCCCTCTCTCTCTCTCTCTCTCTCTCTCTCACAAAACAATAAACATCTTGCTCTCTTTACCATGAGTCGACGAGAGAAACTCAGTAATGTTTGTTTACATTCGTTGTATTTGACGGGAGGTTTAATTTAGCGAGCAGGTGAGTGATTGATTGATAGGAGTTTTAATTTAGCGACCAAATGTTTCCACCGTGTGAGTTTTTTATGGTTAAATTACCTGTTGAAGAGGTAAGAAGAGGTAAGAGGTGGTGAAGAGGTGATGAAGGGGTGATGGAGAGAGGGTGAAGGAAGAGCAAGAGGAAAAGAAAGGAGGAAGCAGAAGTTGAAGGAAGATGTGGGAGAGAAATTATCATAATTATTATTATTATTATTATTATTATTATTATTATTATCATTATTATTATTATTATTAATGTTTTCCAGACCATGTGTGCAAATGAGGTGTTAACAGTTTGTGTGTGTGTGTGTGTGTGTGTGTGTGCACAGATCACTAGACTCATGTCAACAGTGAACCTTTAACTTGACCTCTCAGGCAGTGTACACCAGTTCACACACACACACACACACACACACACACACACACACACACACACCGAAAAATAAAAGGACTTAAAATTAAAAATAAATATAAATTATCATTAAACACTTATATGGTAAAAGTTTTTAAAATTTGGTCCGAGTTTCAATACCTTATTAGTGTTATAAATCATTCAGAGTGTCCCCGGCTATTGTTTATGTTCAAAGTTCTCCCGCTCGACGACAGATGGCGTTAGTTACAGATTTATCCTGTCCCTACGTGCAATAGATGGCGTTGTTGCTCTCTGTGTAGTTTACTTTGACGTGTATTGTAAACTACGTCTCCTCTTAATGGGGGTGAGGGAAGGGAGGAGAAGGAGAGGGAGGAAGGAGGGAGGAATGAAGTAAGGAGAAGGGAGGGAATAGGGGGAGAAAGAGACGCTCAGCTGTTGTGTGTAGGGGAGAAAGGGGGTGAGAATGAGAGGATGAGGGGGTATAGGGGTGAGGGAGGGGGTGAGAGAGAGGGGATGAGGGGGTGTAGGGGTGAGGGAGGAGGTGAGAGAGGGGATGAGGGGGTGTAGGGGTGAGGGAGGGGGTGAGAGAGAGGAGGGGAGGAGAGGGTCAGCTGTCATAACATTTCCTCCCCAGAGAACAAGTAGGAATCTTAGACACTCTGACTCCCAATATCACGAGTATAAAGCCCAGGACCCTCCCATACCTCCCATAGATGGTGGGGAGGCTGGCACTATACCTCCCATAGATGGTGGTTATAGTGGGGGTGGTGGCTGGCACCATACACACAATCTATGGTAGTCATGGTAGGGACGTCACACAATGGATGGCGTGGGCGTCCCAGGAGTCAGGGAAGCGTTGGGAGAACCAAAGTGATGTTTTATCACTGTGTGTGTGTGTGTGTGTGTGTGTGTGTGTGTCTTTTATATAACCACCCACCTCTACTCACACACACACACATGTATTTTTTTTTACCTACGGGCGATAGCTGAACAATTTGTCTAGACCGTCTTTCGTGATGCTGACAGGAGAGAGAGAGAGAGAGAGAGAGAGAGAGAGAGAGAGAGAGAGAGAGAGAGAGAGAGAGAATATTGATAATTTATACAAAGAGACAGACAGGTGTAAACAATGACAGAGAGATTATTTACCTGATGTTATTGTCTCGCTCTTATCTCTCATTTGGTTCTCTTAATTATTTATTTTTATTTATTTCTTTTCGTTATCTTGTCTCTTCCTTCTCTTTTCCCCCATACTTTCTCATTTTCTTCCATTCTTACTCTCTTTTCTTCGTTCGTATCTCTCTCTCTCTCTCTCTCTCTCTCTCTCTCTCTCTCTCTCTCTTTCTTCCTCCCCCTCTTCCTCCTTCATCATCTATGCTTCTTAAATATTCTTTTCTCTGGTACAACTTTACGCCACCCTCTCTCCCCTCCCTCCTACCCCCCTCTTTCCCCTCCCCCTCTCCCCCTTCTCCCCTCTCCCCTCCCCTCTCCCTCCCCTTCTCCCCCTCCCCTCCCCTCCTCCCCTCCCCTCCTCCCCTCCCCTTCTCCCCGTACCTCCTAAAGATCGTCACGTATCAAATGATAAATGAGGTTAGTTTATTGGTGGTACAGCTGCTGTCTCTGTCTGTCTGTCTCTGTTTCCGTCTCTGTCTTTCTGTCTCTCTGTCTATCTCTCTGTATGTCTCTGTCTGTCCTTCCCTGTCTCTCTGTTTGTGTTTCTCCATCATTGGTTTTCTCCTTTTATCTTCTACTCTTTCAGTATATTTCTCTTGTTCTCTCCTTCTCTCTCTTTCTCTCAGACAAATTAACTCTACGGTGTTAAGCTGTCGTGTTTAACTTACTATAACATGTAAGGATATCTACGGTAAGGTTAAGCTAAGTTATGTTATGTTAAGTTAGGTTATGTTAGGTTAGGTTAAGTTAGGTTATGTTAAGTTAGGTTAGGTTAGGTTAGGTTAGGTTAGGTTAGGTTAGGTAGAGAACGCCATCTTCCGTGATAATACGGCAACCCGCATAAGAACCCAGCAGCAGAAAACCCATCCATATGAAGGACAGCTTTCATCATACGTCCGGCAGCTTATAAACCACAGCACCAACAGTCATCGTACGGCAGCCAGCTTGACAACTTGGGTGACAGTCATCGTCCGGCAGCTTATAAACCACAGCACCAACAGTCATCGTACGGCAGCCAGCTTGACAACTTGGCTGACAGTCATCGTACGGCAGCTTATACACCACAGCACCAACAGTCATCGTACGGCAGCCAGCTTGACAACTTGGCTGACAGTCATCGTACGGCAGCTTATACACCACAGCACCAACAGTCATCGTACGGCAGCCAGCTTGACAACTTGGGTGACAGTCATCGTACGGCAGCTTATACACCACAGCACCAACAGTCATCGTACGGCAGCCAGCTTGACAACTTGGCTGACAGTCATCGTACGGCAGCTTATACACCACAGCACCAACAGTCATCGTACGGCAGCCAGCTTGACAACTTGGGTGACAGTCATCGTACGGCAGCTTATACACCACAGCACCAACAGTCATCGTACGGCAGCCAGCTTGACAACTTGGGTGACAGTCATCGTACGGCAGCAGAGAACAACAACTACCGTGATCATACGTCTGGCAGTAGCGACCTCACTAAGTACGATAATAATTCCCGTCATCATTGGTGGCAACAGCAGGTCCCCGCTCACCACCCAGTCATCCCGGTAATAACATGTCGTGCGGTGTGGCCATCCTTGAGACTATGTGGTGTAGGGTGTGGAGTAGGGTGTGGTGTAGGGTGTGGAGTAGGGTGTGCACTACCTGGCGGTACAACGCTTGTGTTGACACATTTTCTCTCTGGCGAATATTTCTGTTGTTGAGAGAGAGAGAGAGAGAGAGAGAGAGGTGGAAGAACAGCTCACACACACACACACACACACACACACACACACACACACACACATCCCGTGAATGACCGACTTAAATTAAATGTTTCCTCTGTGAGTTACAACATTCGTGTCTCACCATTCTGCCTATCACAGGCGTTGGCGTCGGTAAGTACACATGGCTGAGGAATGTGTGTGTGTGTGTGTGTGTGTGTGGTGAGGATAAGATACGTACACATCTATCTTCCTCTCGTACACACATTCCCCGCCACGTCTCTCTCACTCTCCCTCACCCTCTCCAACTCTCCCTCACCCTCTCCAACTCTCCCTCACGTCTCTCTGACTCTCCCTCACCCTCTCCAACTCTCCCTCACCCTCTCCAACTCTCCCTCACCTTCTCCTACTCCCCTCCCCTCCCCCCCCTCACTTAACCATCTTAACCTGGCCTCCTCTTCACCCCTTTTCACTCTCCTCTCCCCTCTCACTCTCCTCCTCCTCCTCCTCCTCCTCCTTCCTGGTCATAATTACAAGGTGGTGAGTGTCCGGTGCCATTTGGAGCCATCTGGTGCAGTGCCAGTGTCCTTGTTGTTGTTGTTGTTGTTGTTGCTGTTTTGGTTGTAGTGATGGTTGTTGTTGTTGTTATTATGGTGGTGGTTGTTGTTGTTGTAGTAGGGGTGAGAGAGAGAGAGAGTAGCTCGCCTGTTCTCGCTCTAACATGCCATAAAAATCCAATTAATCCACATCTCGAAGGCTGTAACTCCTGGCTTTAACCTGCAGTGTTACCAAGCTCGCGTGAGACTACTGCTGAGGGCGAATTGTTGGTGACTATGAGGAAACGACCGTACACACGCACCTGACACACACACACACACACACACACACACACACACACACACACACACACACACACACACACACACACACACACACACACCCACACACACACACACACACACACACACACACACACACACACACACACACCATTAACTCGAAAAATAATAATTGGCCGTGAGAGTTTTTACGGTAAAGCGATACATTGAATCATATTTAAGGCGTCGTTCCCTTTAATTAGCGAAGGCGTGAATCACTCTACCTATTGTTATTGTTATCGTAATGACTCGTTGAGATTTTTACATATGTTGTCTTGTTGTTTAGATATGTTGGGCTGATGCGAGGGTACACACACACTGCCAGGCGTACGACCCGTGTGTTCAACTAATGTTTTCGGTCATGATCGGGTTAAAAATTGTAATGATATTGGCATCGTTTCTCTCGAGGAGTTAAAATGTTCAGTCTGTTTTTTTTAAGGGTTTGGTCCTTCATTATCTCCACGAAAAAGCTAAAATGTCATCCATTTTTTATTACTGCTGTGAATGGCGCAGCGATGCCATTCTCCTGTGGAAGTTATCGTACTGCATGGCTGTTGTGAGCGGCCTCGGTTTCTTTTCCTTTTCTCGTTTTCTGTTTTATTTGTTTTCGTTATTTTATTATGTTACAGGTTTTACGTCTTTTATTATATTATGAATTTATAAATCCAGAAGGCAAGAGGTGATGTCATTACATTGATCGTACGGCAGGCAAGGGGTGTACTAAGAGAGAGAGAGAGAGAGAGAGAGAGAGAGAGAGAGAGAGAGAGAGAGAGAGAGAGAGAGATATCACTCTCTCATTTATTCTTCCTTTCACTTCTCTCTCTCTCTCTCTCTCTCTCTCTCTCTCTCTCTCTCTCTCACCAACACACTGCACTAGGTAACCTCTCATTCACACATCCCCATAAACACGGCCTTCTGGAGGTAATTCCAAGGTGGCGCAGAGGTCATAGTGCCAACCTCGTAACTAGGAGCACCGTAGATCGAACCCATACTAGGGGGTGATGGAGGAGGGGGAGGGGAGGGGGGAGAATTGCTATGGAGGAGGGGGGGGAGGACGATAACTAGGGGGAGTGAGAAGGAAGAGGAGAAGGAAGGGGACGGTAGGATGGGGGAGGAGGTAGAGGGGAAAAGGAATGGAGGGAAGAAGGAAAGAAGGAGGAAGGGGGAAGGGAAGGAAGGGAAGGAGGAAGAGGGGGAGGAGGCTGTAAGTAAGAGGGGAAGGTGGTAACTTGGGCAGGAGGAGAGGGAAGGGGGAAGGGAAGGAAGGGGAGGAGAAAGAAGGGGAGGAGGCGGTAAGAATGGGAGAAGATGATAACTAGGGTACGAGGAAGTGGGAAGGGGGAAGGGGGTCGTTAGGTGGTTTGATATGGTAATGGTTATGTGTGTATGGGGATATGGTCGTGTCCAGTCTATGTCCTATTATGGCTGATATAGTGGACATGGCTGACTGGTGGCTATTGTCCTGTAAGTCTTGTGTAGTGGTCAGGGCGGTCGACTCCTTCCCCATAGTCATAGGTTCGATTCCCGACCCACTAGCTGCTCAGTGATGGTGGAATAGCTCTTGCACGAATATATTATATAAACTTTAATTTTACTATTATTCATTCTGGACCATAATTCATTCATTAGTCACTAATAGCAAAACGATTTTAGCTCCAAATTTATGCAACACAACATTTCAAAGCGACATCGTAATTGCATTTGACTAGAACCAAAACAATACTCGAATATGAACGATAACTCACGCTGTTTCATGACTACTGTACGTCGGTGTGTTTTGACGTACGATAAAAATAATTACTTTACGACGGATTTCATCGGATTGAGCATCAAAGCGACGTAGAGTGATAGCGGGCAGCCCCCATCAGTGGTGTAGTGAGGGGGATAACTCGACACGTTAATGGATAAATGAGTTGTTTGCTGCATAAATTTACAAGTTTATTTTGGTGATATATGGTGGTGGTGGTGGTGGTGGTGATGGTAGTGGTGGTGGTGGTGATGGTAGTGGTGGTGGTGGTGATGGTAGTGGTGGTGGTAGTGATGGTAGTGGTGGTGAAAGTGGTGGTGGTGGTGATAGTGGTGGTGGTGATGATAGTGGTGGTGGTGGTGATAGTAGTGGTGATGATGGTGGTGGAGATAGCGGTGACGGTATTTTTTTATTTTGCCACTTACAGCGGCTAGTTTATTGTGCATCCTATACTAATCCTGTGAGCGAGCGGTGGTGGTGGTGGTGACTTCAGTGTCGATGCAGAGAGAGAGAGAGAGAAAGAGAGAGATAAATCACAGAAGGAAAGAATATAAGACACAACCCTGAGTTAACAACCATCACCAGCGTCCGCCATCTTTGTTGTTTTAGCATTCGGCTCGAGGGGGGGGTGCTCTCTCTGTTTTTTTGCTTGGGAAAAAAAAAA